>PISX010017719.1:0-42602 GCA_004024625.1 Mellivora capensis | reverse complement strand
GGAGTTGAGGGAAATTGGGGGGGAGATGAACCATGAGAGACTATGGACTCTGAAAAACAACCTGAGGGTTTTGAAGGGGCGGGGGGTGGGAGGTTGGGGGAGCCAGGTGGTGGGTATTGTGGAGGGCACGCATTGCATGGAGCACTGGGTGTGGTGTAAAACTATGAACTCTGTAACGCTGAAAAGAAATAAAAAAAAATAATGTCTATTGCACAGGGTTATTCTGAATATCCAGCAGAGGACAATATATATGAAATTGCCTAATGCAGTTATTGGCAAAAAACAGGTACTTGTTAGTGTTTGTTGACTTTTAATACTTTCAGAGGTTAGGAGGGAAAGAATTAGTAAGAATTTGTGCTATGGGGAAATCATTCATGAGAGTCGTGAACCTTGAGGAAAAGCATAAATTATTATAATTTCAAAACTGCTTCCTGAAATAAAATAGGCAGTGTTCTGCTTTGCCATTGTGTTAGGGTAGGGTAGGGATAGAGTGTATAGCTGTCCAGTGAGAGACCTCAGGGGATCATTCTAAGAATCCATTTGAGCATGGTCTAGGAGCACTCTGAGCAAGAACTCCATTAATACACATATTGGACTTCAGTCAGAGAGAATGAAAGGGGTTAAGTAGGAGAGGCAATAGAAGCTAAATTTCAAAGATGAACTGCTAGTGTCGTGGGAGAAAGTCTCTTGTGCATAAGCAGCAAAGCCTAGTGAGATGGATTTAGCAACTGCACTCAGGGGTTGGAGGAGAGCGGGTCTTGGCTTGAGTGCTATGACCACAATGCACACACAACTTGGTGGGGTTGGGGTGGACATTGCACCTGAGAAGAAAGTAGTTGCAGAGCACTCTCAGAGTCTGAGAAATGCTGCTTTGGGATCCCTCTTTGAAAAGAGGAAACAGAATGGGAAACATTTCCTTGCCAAGAGAAGAAAAGTGAGCCAGTGTCCTGGAATGGAGGGTGAGCAGCACTGTCTGACAAGGCAAGTTGGAGCGTGAGACCCGAAGGCAGGGGGCCTAATGGGAACACTGGGAATGGCCTCCCACAAATATTAGCAGGGCCATGGCTGCATGGAGGTCCAACATCAGGACTCACAGGGAGACAAAAGGCTAAGGAGAGGGACCCTTGGAGGTAGCGAGAATGTTGTGGACTTAGAAATGTGGAGAAAACCGAGCTAGGGAGTTTAGGTCCAAATTTCAGTCACCAGGCTGATGAAACTTGGAGGCATTTGGCTTACAATGACATAACAAGGAAATAATCCTGAACTGTGAGTCTCTTAACCTTGCAGAACTTGCATTGGCATAGTCAAGATCTGTCCGATGGAGTTATTTGCAAGAAGCCCCTTTCAGGCAGCTCAAACTTTTTCCACTCTCCCTGTAACTCCAGCTGCATGTTTTGTGTACTTAGTTTCCCTAAAGGTCATAACTGGTCTGAGAAGCTGGGCAGATAATGGCTCCATGGTTCACTGGAAAGCTGGGGAATAGCTCATGAGCCTGGTACAGGACAACGTACGATCACTGTAGGAAGAAAGCTAGAACATGCCGATCAAACCATGGCTCAATGAGAGGTGGGCTTGGCCTCTAGCTGGGAGTACATGCTGACTCACACAACTCTCCGTGGGGGAGCAGGGGGCCAGGCTGAGCTCTATCCCCCTCCCTCCCCTGCCATGTCTATCCTTTGGATTTTGCCTCCAACTCACTACCCTGCCAGGTAGCCCTCACCAGCATGCTACCACAGCATTTCTCTTGGATGCTTGTATCATGTCTGTTCCCCCAGTGAAGTCAAGAGCAGTGTGCTCTGGGGATAAAAACTAGAATGTGTAATAAACAAACTTTCTTAGCGTCATGATTTAACAATTCTATGACTTAAAATTTCCGGACTTGCTCCTTTCATCTGTGCAATAAGAATGAGAAACACACCTTTCCACAGGTATGTTAACGAGATGGATGTTAAAATGCTCTGCCATATCAGGGCACCTGGTGGCTCAGTTGGTTTAGCGCCAGGCTCTTGGTTTTGGCTCAGGTCACAACCTCAGGGTTATAAGACTGAGGTCTGGGACGCCTGGGTGGCTCAGTTGGTTGGACGACTGCCTTCGGCTCAGGTCATGATCCCGGAGACCGGGGATCGAGTCCCGCATCAGGCTCCCAGCTCCACAGGGAGTCTGCTTCTCCCTCTGACCTTCTCCTTGCTCATGCTCTCTCACTGCCTCTCTCTCAAATAAATAAATAAAATCTTAAAAAAAAAAGACTGAGGTCTGCATCAGGCTCTGCGCTCAGCATGATACCTGCCTTAGATACTCTCCCTCTCCCTCCACCTTCCCCCTCTCCTGCGTGTTCTCTTCCTCTCTCTCTCTCTCAAATAAATAAATAAACAGATAAAACTTTAAAAAAAATTCCTGCAATACCAATTGGAGATTCTTTGGGCAATCCCTTCATTATCTCCTCATCAGTCCAGACAGGACTGATCTTGTTCTAAACAAGACCATGGAAGTCAGACTGCCAATTGTACTTGAATTTGTACACTTCCAAAGTGTTGCATTAGGTCATCATAGTGCTGAGAAACCCCAGGATGTTAAGGAACATAAACAAGAAGGATGAATATGAGCCATGGTGACTGGACTTGTGCAGTCTTTCTCAATATCCACAAGGGCTGGCAAAGGAGAGAAAATAAGAGTACAGGAAGCTGTTGACCTCTTTCCAAAGTGTTCACAATTTGGATCTGACTTGAGCCTTAAAATTACTCTTGAAATAGGAATAGCAGAGGTGACTATTATTATCTTCGTTTGCAGTTGAAGGCACTAAGCCTCGGAGAAGTCTGTTCAATGCCTGCTTAATACCATGAATTTTGGGAGCATGAAACACTTGCTGGAATGTGGCCCATCTGTGATTTTTCTCCTGTTTTTTCTTCTTACTATATGGGAACAAAGATAGGCTTGGAGGAAGGGCCTAATATTTTTTAAGTGATAAATACATTCCATGGAAGCAATATTTCCATTTAATCTTTATAACAACCCTTTAAAGAAGCAAGGACCATTTCCATTTTATTGGTGATAAAAGTGAGGCTCCATGAGGTAAGTAACTACACCCAGTTAGGCAGCAGGTATGTGGCAAAGTCAGGATTTGAACTCAGCTCTTCTTTTTTTTTTATATAAAGACTTTTTATTCATTTGACAGACAGAGATCACAAATAGGCAGAGAGGCAGGCAGAGAGAGAGGAGGAAGCAGGCTCCCTGCTGAGCAGAGAGCCCGATGTGGGGCCTGATCCCAGGACATTGGGATCAAGACCTGAGCCAAAGGCAGAGGCTTTAACCCACTGAGCCACCCAGGTGCCCCTGAACTCAGCTCTTCTAATTCAAGATCATGTGCTCCTTCCTCCCAGTGGACCCCCTCTATGTCCAGCATCTCATGGCAACAGAGGGCTACTACTTATGTAAAATGACATTTCAGAAAGAATTCTCTACTAAAATGGCAAGGCAGAAAGTAATTTTACTTAAACGCAAGTTACACATCCACTGGCATTTCTCTTTGCTCTGTTAACTTAGTTCTTGTAAAAAAAAAAAAAAAAAAAAAGAAAAGAAAAAAGAAGGAAAAAAAAAGAAAAAAGAAAAAAAAAGAAAAAGGTTACAGTTTTGCCTCAAGAATGGAACTGACACCCTTATCCAGCTGCGACCAGATGGTCCATTATTCATGTGGCGCACATTCCTACGTTCTTCACTGCCTCACTTGCCTGTGACGGGCTCTCATCTCCACCAGTCCCTTTGGAATATTTTCTGATGGTTACCACACAGAGAGCAAATCCATCGAGTCCTAGGCTCTCATTAGATTTAGAAAAAAAGAAAATTTGGTTTGATTCCAATGTCCTATAAAGGATCTTTTTTGGTGTTATTAAGTGAAGGCATTTTGCACTGTAATCCAAAATTGGAGTCTCTTGCGTTGTGGCTTTAAGCAATATGTCAGCAAGTAACAGTTAAAGAAACCCTAGAGGGAGGCAGGTGGACTCCTGTAAATTTCAGTCACCGTGGCTGAGGTGACTTCACTGTGGCACAAATGGAGGGACCACAGAGGGAAGGTCTTCTCAGAAAAGGAAGAAAATAGTCCAATTACCAATAAATATGGACATTCACTCTCTACCTAAAGCCGTGGAGATTTACACAATCTCATTGTGTAGGCTCAAGCCGAAAATCAGACTATTCACTGGGCACACAATGTCTGTAAGGTTCTGAGTATGGGCTTTCCATACTGCTATCCTCTTTAATCCCTTTAAAATCCTTGTCTAAAGATGGGTTTACTGTTGATTAGATAAGCAGAGTGATTTGATGGAGGTCCCACAGCTAATAAACTGGAATCTGTATTAAAACACCCAGTGGTCTTTTCCCTACACCTATCGTGTTCATGGACACTCAGAAATCCTGTAGTAGGCCTTATGCCGACAGCATTCCCACAGCCCATTAGCCTTGGAGGACAAGGGCATTCATAGTTGTGCAGGTCAATGCTATTAGTAACTAAAAATAATAAGAATTGCGATAATAAAAACAAAGACTGTTCTGTTCAAGGGGAAAAAAAAAAGTTCAAGTCTAATGACTAAATGGGGAATGACTGTAGTCAGGCAGCCTGAGAACTCTCTGGAATAAACTGTCACAGGGAATGCCTGGGTGGCTTAGTCAGTTAAGTGTCTGCCTTCAGCTCAGTTCACAATCCCAGGATCCTGGGATCGAGCCCCACATCGGGTTGCCTGGTCAGCGGGGATCCTATTTCTCCTTCTCTCTCTGCTTGCCGCTCCCCCTGCCTGTTCTCTCTCTCTCTGACAAATAAATAAATAAAATCTTAAAAAAAAAAAAAAAAAAAAAGCTGTCCCAGAAGGAAGTGATCCCACATATGTGGACATGGGCTGAGACTGGTGTGGATGGAGAGAACCAATCAGGGGAGGAGACAGAACCAGGAAACAGCAGAAGGGGAACCAGAATAGGGATTAAAAGAGAAATTACCTCAGTAACTGCTAACTGAAGACTAAAGTGAGGAGGATCAGGAGAGATATTGTTAAAATCAGACTTCATGGGGGGCCTGGATGGCTCAGTGGGTTAAAGCTTCTGCCTTCGGCTCAGGTCATGATCCCAGGGTCCTGGGATCAAGCCCCACATTGGGCTCTCCGCTCGACCGGGAGCCTGCTTCCCTCTCTCTCTGCCTGCCTCTCTGCCTACTTGTGATCTCTCTCTCTCTCTCTCTCTCTCTCTCTCTGCGTTAAATAAATAAATAAATCATCTTTAAAAAAATCAGACTTCATTTATTCATTTAATAACTATTTCTTGAGCACTTAATTTATGCCAGTCTCTACAGACACCAAACAAACAAAACCAAGGTCTTTGTCTTTACTGTATGCAAAATCCAGGTGTGTGCTTGAGTGCATGTAAATACTTGGGTTTCCATTTATATGTAACAGTGTATCATTATACATAAATGGATATATTTATATAGACAATGCATACGTATATGTAAACATTACATAATTAACTTTGTGTCTGTTGTCTCTGAGGGGAGGAGGATAGTGATGTCTCTCAACCAACCTTTCCCATTATGATTTTTAAGCTCTGGGTTAGAAAATTTTTATTCTCAAAAAATTACAATATTGTTGGAGGATAGTGATGTCTCTCAACCAACCTTTCCCATTATGATTTTTAAGCTCTGGGTTAGAAAATTTTTATTGTTAAAAAATTACAATATTGTTGAGGGGAGGAACCTAACTCAATGGATTCAACTATCCCATAAATTCACCTTCTTGGTAGCTAGAGTGAATCAGTAGTAGTGTCTCCCCACAGACAATTCTTATTAAGGTATGTCATCCCATAAGTGGTCACTCAAGATAGGGCAAACAGGCCCATCTGAGCCTGCTTGGTTCAGCTAGTTAAAGCTTAATGTTGAGGCCAGATTGGAGATTTCAGGACCTGGGTGGGTCTGCAACCCTATCACTTGTTTGATAAGAACAGCGGGGTTCAGAGTAGGGGAATGTGACTGGATCCCAACAACAATTGATTTTTTTGTCTTGAAAGACAACATAGCAAAGCAGCACAGAATGTTCCAAAGTTCTGGAGTCAGATAATTATGAGTTCAAGACTGGTTCAGCTACTTCTTTGTTTAGCAATCGTTAGTAAATTAATCTTTCTGAGCCTACTATTCTAATCAATGGCAAGTGAATAACAATATTCTCTTAGAATGGTAGTGGAGAATAAATTAGCTTGTACATATAAAGCCTATAGTACAATATCTCACCCATAGGAGGTAATTAATTATATCTATGTTTATCTATCTATCTATCTATCTATCATCTGTCTATCCATACACCCACCAATATATCCATCTATCTCACAGCTATATGTAGTTGGTCAAGTTTCAATGTGCCACATTTTCCAGATGACCTTGAAGCTATGAACAGGAAGTCTCTAGCTGACACATTAATACTATGATTATTGATCCGTAAAGTTTGACTATGATAGGTGTAATAGATAGTGACTTGTCAAAATTGTATTTGGTTTTGAGGACTTATTCACTTAACATTTTAATGTTTTTATTTTTATTTCTTAAAGATTTTGTTTATTAGAGAGATAAAAAGAGAGAGAGGGCTCCCAAGAGAGCATAAGCAGGGGAAGGGGCAGAGGGAGAAGAAGATTCCCTGGCAAGGAAACAGATGTAGGGCTCAATGCAGGGCTCGATCCCAGCACCTGGGAATCATGACCTAAGATAAAGGTAGAGGCTTAACCAGCTGAGCCACCCAGGCACCTCTCACTTAATATTTTAAAATTAAACATAGAATTTCTATAAAAATATATTATTTAAACATATCATATGTTCTGAACTTATGGAATTCACAAAAACATTTACAAGAATTATATGCACCCTCTAGATTCATTATATTTTTAAAAATCTGCTTATAATTTCCAAAGTTTGTTAACTTATAAATAGCTCTTTATTGATCTTTCAAGTATTTGATCACTAATATTATTAATTGTTGCCTCAGGAAAGAATAATACTGTTAATTGTGATCAAAATAAAATAGATCAAAAGTAAGAAGATAGATTATATTATTGTTAACAACTATTAAGGCTATTTGGAATGTGATGTACAAATGGTTGTTACTGCTTTTCATTGACCAGATCTACTTCTGGAGTCCTGTTGTACTTGTGATCTGTGTCCTGTGGTATAGTCGTTGGTCACATTCACACTACCACGTGTTCTTCTCTAGTTGTATCTTTTAGTTTTCACAAACCTGAACACTGAATTTATAGAACACATAGTGAATACCTACTTTGTTGGTCTGTTCATTCATTCATGCATGCATTCATTCATTTAACCTTTGTTGGGAGTTCAATCTATTATAGGCATTAAATTGGGTTTGGGGGGCACAGTGTGAACTAAAAGATAACCTTCATCTCAAATAAGCTTATGATTCAGTGTGAATGGGTGGGAGACTGTATAAACATTCAGGCAATTGTAATATGGCTGGCACAGGCAAGAAATGTGAGGCACGGACCATTTTGGAGGGTCTGCTAACCAAAAGTAAACCTGGAGTCTGGGAAGTCTTCCTGGAGGACATGGCACATAGCTGAAATTTCAAGATAAAATAGACCATCACCAAATGAAACTGAAGATTAACATTTTAGATACATGGAATAACATCCATGAATACCCAGAAGCAAAATATAGCAGCATTTAGGGAAACGAAGGTAGTCCAGAGTGAGTGTGTTATCCATTGAGGTATAAAGATAAATAAGACAATTATTTGTCTTGAGGATTATTCTATCTTATGTAAAGGAGAGAAATGCATCAAAGAATCAGAGGAGAATATATTAAGCTACTGTACTAATATGTACAAAGTCCTTATGACTGAGAGAGTAAAGGAGAGAGTACCTTAGTGTGCCTATCAGGGAAGGCTTCACAGAAGAGATGACTTCTCACCTCTGCTTGGTCATAAGCTCCTTCAAGGCAAGGACCATGTGCTTCAAAAAAGTTTGCATTGTCTGTTTTATCCAGCACAGTAACAGGTGCTCAGTAAGTGTGGTGTAAGTCCCTAGTTTAATGTTATTTGTTTCAGTGACTCTTGAGAGGCTGAAGCAAGGGCTGAAGATAGAATGTGGGTGTGGTGGTGACAGCCAAGGTTAACACGGGGGCACTGCCATGATACATGACTGTGGCTTCTGCCCCTGGGGCTGCATAGTTTCTATTAATTCACTTTTACATTCATTCATTGACCAACTATGTGTTGGAAATTGGTTCAACGCTGGTAAATGTGAAGATTAATTGCTCATGGCCTTGCCCTTGACAAAGTTGAGCCCAGAGCTGGGAGACAGAGATATACACATATTATGAGATCAATGTCACGTGAGCAATGCTCTGCCATAGCAGATAGTGCTAAGAACCACAGAGAGCAAAGCGGTGATCTTCAGGGGTTGGGATGATGACGTGAGTAGGACTTGTCCTTGGTTTCCTTCTCTTCTTTCTCTAGGTCCCTGCCCTTAGCAGTCCATCTGGTGTCATATATTCCACGAACCTAGATGCAGCTGACCCCGGAATCTATTTCCCCAGCATGGCTTCTTTCCAGAGCTTCATCAATTTATATGTAATTCTTTTTAAAAAATGTTATTTATGTATTTGACACAAAGAGAGAGAGATCACTAGTAGGCAGAGAGGCAGGCAGAGAGAGAGGGGGAAGCAGGCTCCCTGCTGAGCAGAGATCCCCATGCGGGGCTCGATCCCAGTACCCTGAGATCATGACCTGAGCCGAAGGCAGAGGCTTAACCCACTGAGCCACCCAGGTGCCCCATTTATATCTAATTCTAGTGTGACACCTCCACCTAATGTCCTGCTGACTTCTCTAACTCAATTTGTTCAATGCTGAGCTCATTGTTTCCCTGCAAAACCTGTTTGCCATCCTGCTCCCTGTCGTGTTAATTGCTCCCCACTCAACCCAGGGACATGGGCTCTAATGCTCAGGACTAGCCCTTTCCTTTCTCCATCCCTGCACCCATCTCTTCGTGGCTGATTCTTCCTCCCTGATATCACTCATGCCATCTTCTCTCATTTCTAACATGGTTACCATCGTTAAAACCTCATTTCTCCTCTCATGGGAGTAAAGGACTTTCAGCCAGGAGAAAAACAACAGGGGTATTTATAAAACAAAAACAGACCTCCAAGTTTTATTTCTTGATGGACAGTTTCCAGGAAAGAGGGGACATTCTGGATTCATGGTTCTCAACCTGGGTGACTATTGGAATTACCAGAACAGCTTTAGAAATCACCAATTCCTAATTTGTACTGTAATTTAATTGACCTGGGTATGGCCTGGCACACTGAGAACTTTAAAGACCTCTCCAGGCAAGATTCTGAAGTTAAATTAAGGTTGAGAACCACAGGACTAGACCCAGAGGACTCAGTTCTCTGCTCTTTGATTGGCAGTCCACTGTCATCACTAACTAGAAGAATGGACAAAGCTCATGCAAACAGTGCTGAAATTGGAAATTTCTTTTTTTTAAAGATTTTATTTATTTATTTGTCAGAGAGAGAGTGAGAGAGAGAGAGAGCGAGCACAGGCAGACAGAGTGGCAGGCAGAGGTAGAGGGAGAAGCAGGCTCCCTGCCGAGCAAGGAGCCTGATGTGGGACTCGATCCCAGGACACTGGGATCATGACCTGAGCTGAAGGCAGCCGCTTAACCAACTGGGCCACCCAGGCATCCCTGAAATTGGAAATTTCTAAAGACTTTGAAAAAGATTCAGCAGAAGGGAAATAAACACAAAATGCATTGAATACATAAACATTGTTCTGATACAATGATAGTCAACTTTCTTTAGTCTGAGGGATGAATATGTCACCATAGCACAATAACCACAGCAGCTGTCTAAAAAGAATATACAAACATAATGACATGAGAGCATCCTTGTTTCATGCTCGCTTTCTCTGCTTCTAATTTTCCTCACTTTACTCATTCTCAAGTATTACTGCCAAATTAATTTTCCTATAAAACAGTTCAGAACATATCAATCTCTTTCCCTAAATGTAATACCTCCTCATTACTTATAGGGAAAAAAAAATCAAAAGTTCTTTTCCAATTTGGCCTACAATTCACTGTTCCAATTTTGTTTACTATAATTCTCTTTCATGCATTCCTGCCTTCAGGGTTTTGCTTGTGCTGTTCTGTATCATTGTTTCCTTCCAATTCCACATATTAAAGTCCACTCATCCTTAAAGATTCTGCTCACATACTGCCTCCTCCTCAAAGCTTTTCATGATCGTTTCGGCAGAAAGCATTTTTTTCCCCATCCTTTGAAATAGCATAGTCCTTTTGTCATCTGTAAAACTAATTTATTAACAATGAAAAAAATCTCACTTTAAAATTTGTTAGTTCATAAAATTAATTGTTTCAAACCATTCAATGTTCATTGAGTACCTGCTATATAGGCTTTGTGTTAGTGATATACATAGACTGTGGCAGACATGGTCCCTACCTACAATGAGAGTCTGAGCAGGGTACAAGGATTTTAATTAGGCAAGTGACATTATTATTTGTAATTGTGTCTAGGAATTTGAGAGGAAAAAACAAACAGACATCAGACTATAAACTTTCATACTCTGATAAGAATGTGAATCATCTTTCTCATCTTTCTAACTAAAACAAATAGGTGAGCCACTGATGGTTAGATTATTAATTCTAAAAAGGTGATCTTAGAAGAATGTGAGCTAACAAAAACAAGCCCCTGATTTTGATGAAAACAGTCTTGGGGGAGGCCAGGACGGTGAGTATTGGGTTATTGTTTCTGGTAGCAGTAGGTTTGGGGGAGCACGTGAACTGAGAAGGTTTAGCCTTGATCATAGCCAGACCTTCTAGAGCGTTCATTCAACTGATTGGATAATGTGGTATCTAGGGTATTTCTAAGAATAAGCAGTTGATGGGGACTCACTAGCAGTCAAGTTGTGGACTGAGTGGGATCACTAACATTGCCTCTGTCACCAGCTGCATCCACCATGTAGGAAAATGTCCGGACAATAAGGGGGCTCCTGGCAGTGACCAGAGGAGGGATGTTGGGGTGAGAAGAAAGAAGTACTATTACTTCCTGCTTTGTTCACTAAAAGAAAGAAGATATTATCCTCTTTCAGTTTAAAGAGCTTAGTATTGAACCCTCACTGTAAAGACCCCTTGTAGGGGGGTTTGGGAGAATTGATATTATCTTAAATTTTCTAGCTAATTTCAAGGAGCAAAAAGAACTTTCACAAGGTATTTACCACTTTCCACTTTAGTTAACTATTTAAATGATGCTTTTATCACCCTTACTTAGACTTAGAGGAAAGATCAAATTATCTTGATATTCCTTGAAATGCCTATGCCATTTTTAGTACAGGATAAGTGTTTGACAGCCATTATTTTTGTCAACAAATGAATGAACAATGAGTGTATTAGTTTTCTAAATCTATTGTAACAAAGTATCTCAAAACTAAGTAGCTTTACAAAAGAAATCTACTGTCTCACAGTTTTTGAGGCTAGAAGTCTGAGATCAAGATACAAGCAGCACCGTATTTTTTTTTTCATAGCAGCAATGAATAATGTTTATTTTTTTATTTTTTATTTTTTATTTTTTTAACTTTAATTTTTTAATTTTTTTCAGTGTTCCAAGATTCATTGTTTATGCACCACGCCTAGTGCTCCATGCAATACGTGCACTCCTTAATACCCATCACCAGACTCACCTAAACCCTCCCCCAAAACCCTCAGTTTGTTTCTCAGAGTCCACAGTCTCTCATGGTTCATCTTCCCTTCCAATTTCCCCCAATTCACCTTTCCTTTCCTTCTCCTAATGTCCTCTGTGTTATTCCTTATACTCCACAAGTAAGTGAAACCATATGATAATTGACTCTCTCTGCTTGATTTATTTCACTCAGCATAATCTCTTCCAGTTGATACATGTTGGGTATTCATCCTTTCTGATGGAGGCAAAATATTCCATTGTATATATGGACCATATCTTCTTTATCCATTCATCTGTTGAAAGGCATCTTGGTTCTTTCCACAGTTTGGCAATTGTGGTCATTGCTGCTATGAACATTGGGGTACAGATGGCCCTTCTTTTCACTACATCTGTATCTTTGGAATAAATACCAAGTAGTGCAATTGCAGGGTCATAGGGTAGTTCTATTTTTAATTTTTAAAGGAATCTCCACACTGTTTCCTGTGTGGAAAGTGGCTGCACCAACTTGCATTCCCACCAACAGTATAAGAGGCTTCTCCTATCTCCATATCCTCTCCAACACTTGTTGTTTCCTGCATTGTTGATTTTGGCCATTCTAACTGGAGTAAGGTGGTATCTCAATATGGCTTTGATTTGAATCTCCCTGAAGGCCAATGATGATGAACAGTTTTTCATGTGTCTGTTAGCCATCTGTACATCTGCTTTGGAGAAGTGTCTGTCTGTTCATGTCTTTGCCCATTTTTGACATGATTATCTGTTTTCTGTGTGTTGAGTTTGAGGAGTTCTTTATAGATCTTGGATATCAGCCCTTTGTCTGTAGTGTCATTTGCGAATATCTTCTCCCATTCCGTAGGTTGAGTGGCACCCAACCCTTGATTTTGTCTCGGGTCATGATCCCAGGGTCATTGGATCGAGCTCCATGTGGGACTCCACACTCAGCATGGAGTCAGCTTGAGATTCTCTCTCCCTATCCTGCTGCCCTTCCCCCCTGTTTATGTACTCTCTCTCTCCCTAAAATAAATAAATTTTAAAAATATTTAAACAAAAGATATTCTAGAGTAGCAGTGTCCAGTAGAACTTTCTGTGATGAGGAAAATATTTCCTCTTCACTATGGTAGCTTCTGGCCACAAGTGGCTATGGAGCACTTGAAATGGGGTTACTGCAGCCAAGGAGTTAAATTTCCAATTTCATTTGATCTAACTTCACTTAAGTTAATTTAAAGTTAAAGAGCTACTTTTGGCTAGTAGCTACCACATCGAAGATCACTGTTCTAAAGACTGAGAGGTTGGACTAATTGCTCATTAAAAGTAAAAAGTTTCTATTTCCATGATTTGAATATGTGAATTCATATTTGCATGGCTTTTTTAAAAGATTTATTTATTTATTTTAAAGAGAGGAGTGAGGGGCAGAGGGAGAGGGAGAGCAAGAGAATCTCGGGTGGAGTCCCACTGAGTGCAGAGCCTAAATGGGGCTTGATTTCACTACCCTAAGATCTTGACCTGAGTTGGGTGTCAAATCCATTATGCCACTCAGGCACCCTTGCATGGTTTTTAATAGCCGAGATGAATTAGGGATATGTACTCTTCATAGGGCTAAGAACGAGGCAAGGCAGAAAATGCAAGTGCAAAGCTACAAGCCTGTAAGAGCCAGGTGTTCACAAGCATGTGCAGTGGCTTCTAGGGAGCCCCAGTGCCATTAGACTTCAGTCAGCCAAATGTTAGCATGATGGAAGGTAGTTCCAGTATTCTTGAATCTTCCCACAAAAAGCTAGAAACCCAGGTTTTTGTGTGGAATCTTCTGTTTTTGTTTTGTTATGTTTTGTTTTTTTATTGTTGGTAACTGACATTAACATTCTCCTGGCCAATCTCATTCTGGTTAAACACCAACAAACATCTTTTGGCTAGATATAACCTTGAGACTCCCAGTTTGCGACCTTTGTTTTGAAACAAAAATTTCAGAGATTTTCTTAGAAGGATTTTCCTTGATTTTATTAGGTGAAAATAGTAGGACTCTCAGAAAACATCAGATTTTAGATAATACTCCTGAGCAATGAGTTCTTTTTACACATTCCAATTTACAAAGAACCAAAACGATGGACATTTGAAACAAATGTATTGTGAATATCAGGATTGGCTTGCTTCCAGAGGCTTCCAAAACTTGCACTGTGCTATGATATTCCCAGGACTAGCAGATGTGTTCCTGCCTCTGATCTCTTCCCATCAACTCAATTCAGAGAACAAAAAAGAGGAACTAACAGAAGGAAGATTGGCAATTGGCATCTTTGCAGATGCTTACATCTCTCCTTGGCATATAGGAACTCTTTAAAAAGACATAGGGTGATAAGTGTAGTAAATTCTTTACCTCCTATAAAAACACTGTTTTTCCAAAAAGAGAGAGAGAGAAACGAAGAAACAGACTCTTAACTATAGAGAGCAACCTGATGATTGCCAGAGGGGAGGTGGGTAGACGGATGGATGAAATAGGTGGTAAGGTTTAAGGGGTGCACTTGTGATGAGCACTGGGTGTTGTACGGAACTGCTCAACCACTATACTGTACACCTAAAACTAATGGAACCCTGTATGCTAACCATACTGGAATTAAAATAAAATAAAAGAATATTTAAAAACATTCATTTTATTTATATATTTATTTTAGTTAATAAAATTTGTTTTTCAACCATCTAGCATTCACTGAGCACCTGCTTCCTGCCAGGTCATGGGCAACATGCTGGGGATGGTGCACAAGCCGGGCCAGACATGGCCCCTGCCGACAGCAAGATTCAGAGTTGAGCAGAGTAGGTGGACTTTAGCGTATCTTCTTCAAAGCATTGATTCCAATTAGAAGAAGTCCTGTGAAATCAGAGTGTCGAGTGGTAGGAGATCCTACTGAGCGTTGAGGGCCCCAGAAAGCCTTAAAGATACCCAGGGGAGTGAGTGGGAGTGTTAGCGTTAGCTTAGGAAAGAGGGAGGTGGGATCAGGGCAGACATGTGATGTTCTAGGGAAAGAGATGAGGCTGGCAGTGTCCAGGAACTGAAAGCATGCCCCATGGCTGGCAGGTAGATGAAAGTAAGCAGGAGACAGCTAGATGAGGCTGGCCAGAAAGATTTGTAGTTCATGATCAAGGGCAATGGTTTAAGATGCACTCTATGGCAAAGGCCATTGACCCAAAGAAGGTATCCTATAGAGGCTATGGAAGAAGAACTGGGCTTTTGCAGCTAAGTGACATGTGAGTCAGGGCTAGTCCTCCGTGAAGCTCAACATCAGCGCAACATGTGCGACCCTGGTGCAAAACTCCCCTTCTTGGGCAGTTTAGATCTCATTGTGCTGATTCTCATTGGAGGCAATTTTGCTCCCCTGGGGATATTTGGCAATGTCTGTAGACATGTTTTATTGTCACTATTTAGAGGGAATGTGCTACTAGCATCGAGTTGGGACGAGGTCAGGGATGCCGCTAAGTGTCCTATAATGCACAGGGCAACTCCCACGACAAAGAATGATCAGGTCCAAAGCATCAATAAGAGCTGGCTTGTGGAACCCCTGGTTAAGGTGAACATCGACAGAATTAATGGGGCTGGCAGTAGGTAGAGATGTCGGGAAGTGGGGGCAGGGAACATACCTACAGTTTTATGGGTCGTTTGCAAATAGGAAAGATACAAAAATTACATGTTGGTTATTTGCTGCTTTCTTCCCAATCTGCCAACTGCAATGGCATCTCCCAAAATATCCAAGCTAGGCCAATCAGTCTTATTTACTATAGTAATCCTGACCAATATTTTGTCAGCTTTACCTCAAAATAGGTATTGAAAATATTGACTGAATAAATAAATGAACATTGACTTATTCTCAGAAAATGAAATTTTGCATAATTATAATAATTATTGAGCTACTTATTTGTGCAAGGCACATTCTAAACTTTGACCAAATCCTTACAAAAGTGCCACAAGAGAATTATTAGCTATTATTTACAGAGAAAGAAATAGAGACTCAGGGATGTTAAGCCCTTTGCTGAAGATCAAACAGCAACTGAGTGTTTTTGATACCACGGTCTGTCTTCTTCCATTGCTCTGAAAGGGATTTTGCATTGAGAATGGGATGTAGGCCAGATTTGATTTGCCTCACTCATCAGTGGGAATCAAGTATGGCTGCATATATGAAAACCCCAAAGAGTGACCTGCCATAGAAGGATTTCATTTTCATGCATGTACGTCAAGTCCAAGGTGCACAGAGCAATTCCAAAGATATCTGAGGTATAGACTCCTTCTAGCCTACTTATCCTTCCTTAGCACCAAGATTCCATCATCAAGTCTGTGCCATGGTCCACCTTCATATCAGCTGGAGCTCCAGCTAGCATGCTGGTTAGAAGGACAGAGGAAGGGCTAAAAGAGCAGGTGCTACCTCATGCTTGATTCAATTCATTTTCAAGTAGCACTACAGGAATTTCCACCTAAATGTTTTACCTTCCACATCACTGGCCACTCCTCTGCCAAGGAGCCTAGGAAATGTAGTTGTTCTTTTCACCGAAGAGTGTTGCTTTTGCCAGGGAAGGAAGGAGAGATGCATACTGAGGAGGGGAGCTGCAGGAGATCTGCAGGGGAGCCACCATGTCTGCCAGGCCACAGCAGTGGTGAGCACACCTGAAGCAACGTTGGGATGTCTCTCCTGTGGTTGAAAAATCTCAAGAGTAGAAGCAGGGTGACAATTTAGTTACTGTGAGTTGAGTTTGGACTCATGAAGCCCTATCAGACTCCATTCTGTTCTAAGGAGGCATAATCTTTCCACGGTTAGATTTCAAAGCCAGGAAGCTTTGGCTTCTCCACATTCTCCCTGTTTCCTCTCTCCTTTGGCCTGCCCTCCTTCCAGGTCTCTCCTGGTTGACCCTTCCATTTCTTCGTTGTCCTTTATCTTTCGCTTCTGGCTTTCTGCTTCTGTGTCTTCTCCACACAGGGAGGATCTGCAGAGCATTGCACAGGTAATTGCCATGCCATCATCCTCAGGCCTTATCTTCCTTCTCTGCTGCCCACCTTCCTCCTTCATCTCTGCTACTTTGTGGGAACCTGACTTGTGTCCTTCTGGAAACTCTCCGTCCTGACATGCAGTTTCCATGCAGATGATTGCAGCTATAATTTCAGACATACTTGAGGGCCACTGGAATGCAGTCTGCCCTGTGAACCTGCCTTCTGTGTTCTCATTCATTCGGGCCTTCTTTATTCATTTCTATGGTTACTGAATACTTACTCTATGCCAGGCCCTTTGAAGGGCCCAGCAGGTTCTCCATGGCTCCTTTCCTGTGGTGCTTTGGGTCTAGTGGAGGAGCCAAATGCAAATCATAGAGGCGTAACTCAGCCTGTTACAGATCTTGGTAAAAACTGTTAAGGAAGGGAGGTATGAGCATATGAAACAGGAGCCACCCTGGTTGGAGAAGCCAGGGAAGTTCCTCCCAGGCAGTAAAAGGGATGAAAGGCAGTTAGTCAAGTGAGGATGAAGAAGCATGTTCCAGTAGAGGGAAACACACATGCAACCAACACAAGATGGGAGAGTGCTGCACTGCTCACTATTCTTAGATCATGAATAGGGACAAAAACTCTGCCTTCAAGGAACTTATATGTGAGTGAAGACTATTGGCAGTAAGCACAAACAAAGAGGATACCTTTTGGTACTGACCGATTTAATAGAGAAAATACATTTGTTTGAATGATGTGAAAGAGGTCAGTGTCGCTGGAGTGCAGTGAGCAAATGGGGAATGGATGAAGGTGTATTCAAGACATAGCCAGTGACCACCTAGGTCTTATGAGTGATGGTATGGTCTTCTGGAGGCTCTAAGAAGCCTTCGGGATTTCTTAAGTAGGAAGATGACATGATAGGATTCAGACATTAGAAAGATCACTAAGTTCTCAGAGCAAATCCATGGAGTGGATGAGATCTCTGGGCAGTAAAGGTCATATACACAGCCATGAACTCAGAGAGGATAGAACTTTCCTCTCTGACCTGGACAAGTTACTAAAGTCTCATTTTTCTCACCATAAACTGGAGGTTATGATAAGGGCTCCCAGGTTCCTGGCACCCATCTAATGAGATGATATTTTACGCAGCCTTGTGTGAAATCTTGCGTAGGGTTTACCCATCCAACAACTCCTCTCCTTCCACCTGCATCCAACTGTTTTTGGGCAAATGACACAAGGTCTTGAGTGGGCATGTTTTGATCATGACATGCAAATTTTATTTTTATTTTATTTTTTAAAGGTTTGTGTATTTATTGGAGTGAAAGAGAGAGAGCCCAAGTGGGAGGGACAGAGGGAGAGAATCCCAAGCAGACTCCCTTGCTGGGTGCAGAGCTGGGGCTTGATCCCAGACCCTGAGATCCTGACCTGAGCAGAAACGCAAGAGTCGACAGCCAACTGACTGGCCACCCAGGTGTCCCCTGAGGTGTTGATTTTAAATGGGGCCCTAATTGATTAGATGACACGTTAGAGTCTCAACAGTTTCGCAGTCTTAAGTCATTCATAAGTTAAAAGTGAGGAATACGCTGGTGCTCCATTTGCATTTTGAACTTTCAAAATGTTTTACAAACAATACAGCTTTCTAGCGCTTCAAAGGCCTCAGCTACCCACCACTGTCTCTGAAGGCATGTGAAGGGAAGGGTTGTCAGAACTGGAAACCAAAAAGGGCTTGGAGCGTCATGGTGGGGGATATAAGATAAAGAATTTCTTCAGAGAGAGTCTTTATAAAGTCAGTTTCTTTAATTTCTATAACATTTCAGCTGAATCTGGTGGACTTGGACCCTGGCTTTAGCCCCTGGACCCAGGTTCTATCATTTTGTCTTGCTTATAATTCTTATTCTAACCTAAAAGTCTCCTGCCTTGAATACACCCAAGAAATCCAATGAGCAACTGGCATGAAAGAAGCAAACCACATTCATGAAAACCGCATATCTTCCACTTGGCTGGAATGCATCTTTTACCATTTGAAAGAAATAAAGAATATTCTCTATATGAGATAATCAATCGTCCTAGGAGATCAAAACCAGTTGTAACAACCACTGGGATCTTGCTTCCATGAACAGCCCTCTGAATGATAATGAGACAGTTCAAGAAAGGATGGATGATTAGAAGGTTGTGGTGACATAAATCTCATGGCCAAGGTATTTTTTTCACAAGTGGAACAAGACTATCCTTGAGGGGTTTTGTTGTTGCTGTTGTTTGTTTTACGGCTGGACACCAAAGAATATGCCATAACTCAACGTTCCTACATGCAATTATATTCAGTCCAGGAGGTGGAAAGAAGGTAAATAGTTGCAAGCAGGAGAGAAATATATATTTTTTAATTCATAAAGAAACGGAGCTCAACTGGACTGCTAGAAAGATCCTTCCCTGTGATGGGTTGTGCATAATGAAATGGAGACACATTGAAATTTGTGGAATAGAGGGACTTCTCTGATCTAAAGCATTGCTCAGGGGATGAGGTGAGGCTGGCATGAATAGATGGGTTTGCGCTCTGCATTGGGCAGTAGAAGTTGCTTACCACACAAAGCCTGGATCATATGAAGAATAAATGAGATAATGCAGAATCAAAGCTGGATTAAGCTGTGATGGATGATAATTGAAGTTTAGTGCGCAGAAAAATTACCAGCCTGTATCTAAGTGCTCATATTTCCATAAATCTTGCTCTACATTGTGATATATCATCTATACATGCTAGTAATGAACAGACACATAATTTGTATTATTCCTTTCATACAGAGCTAGGTCTTGTAGGGAGCAGTCAGAGATTTGCTTGTGTGCTCATTTAGGCTTATTTCTCTTGCTCAGTCTAACTTGGAGCTTGGGAAATCTGACTAAAAACACCAACAATCTATCTTCTGGCAGCTTGCCAACCTTTGCCTTGGGAAAATATAATATGTTTCCTCCAGATAGATCATGTGAACCTAAAATCTATTAACCACCATAGGCAGCTTGAGCATTAGGACAGTAGGCTAGAACAGCACTGCTCTGCTCTGTGGACCAGAGCTGATGAGAGAAAATATTGAAAGCAACCATGTTGGGGCTATTATAGTAAGTTGATGTGGCCATGATACCTAAATTCAGCAGTTGAGATGAGATGACGAGTATCACCTGCAAGGATCTGAAAACTAAAATAAATAAATAAATAACAAAAAATAAATAAGACAACAAAACAACTGGTCCTTCATCACAAGAGTATGAGAAGCACCCAGTTCAAGGTATCAGCACAAGTCAATATGATCCACTTTGTCCTTTGATTCTAACACATGGATCTGACTGACGGGAGAGGTCACCTACTCACCTGTGTTGGAGTCATTGGACCTCCACTTGGGAAAATGCTATGGAATCTTGAAACAGTTCTTATCTCAAGCATGGGGAAAAGAGTGGTAATTTAAGAAGGTCAAGCTCTACACTTATAATTCCAATGTTTGTTGTTGTTGTTGTTTAGATTTTATTTATTTGAGAGAGAGAGAGAGAGAGAGACAGCACGAGCAGGGGAGGGGCAAAGGGAGAGGGAGAAGCAGGCTCCCTGTGGAGCAGAGAGCGCAACAGGGGGTTCCATCCCACGACCCCAGGACGATGACCTGAACTGAAGGCAGATGCTCAACCCACTTAGACACCTGGGTGCTCCCCATTAGTTTTTAACTGATTACTATACACTGACTACTATGGGTTCTAGGCTTATAATTATGAAAAAGAAGCTCTCCCTGAATCAAAGAATTTAAAGTCCAGTTGAAAAGACTAATAAAAAGATGATTACAATAGAATCTGATTAAGTCAATAAAATTTGTTTTCTTTCCTTCCCTCCTGTCCCATGCTCCAGAAATACTTATTGCTTGTTACTTTAAACACCATGTGTTATGCTGAAGATAAAGGGCATATAGGGCTGAATAAGGACATTGTCTTCCCTCTCACACAGGGATTTCATCTTTATCAGAAAAAAGCCCTAAACTAGGTAACCACAGAGTTTAATTAATTACTTGTATTAATTGATTACTTTATTCAATGAGCAGTAATTGTTGCAAGGTTAAGAAAGCCATGACACATGTATAGAAAGATCAGAACATGATTCAACTTGTGTTGAGGATGGGTGAGCCAAGTGGGGAAAATGTCTATGAGGGTGGGATTTTTGAACTGAGCTCCAAAGGGTGAATGGAAGTTATCTCTGTGAACAGGAAGACAAAGAATGTCCTAGGCAGAGAGAGCAGCATGTCTGAAGATCCTGGGATACCAAGGAAACCACTGTGGCTCAGGTGCTATGAAAGAGGGCTTATCTTGCAAACTTAAGACTGTTACCGTCTATGTCTTCCTTATACCTGCTAGTCTGGCTCTCACTTTATACCTTTTTTTTTCTTCCCCTTAAATCAAGAAGCCCAAGTAATTGGATTCATCCCTACTCTCTCTTTTTTTTTTTTTTAGCATTTTTTGTTTATTATTTTTAACATTTTTTGGTAAACTGTGTATGTGTGTATATATACATATACATTCATATTCTAAATATACAAATTATCTATCATCTGATTAGGTTTATGTCATATTCCATTTTGCTATTTATTTAGTTTTTTGGTTTTTTTTAACAATATATTTTTTTAAATTTCTTTTCAGCGTAACAGAATTCATACTTTCTTAATCAGGAGAATGCCTTGCCTTAACAAATGAGAGCCCTTTCTTTCTTCTGAGAGCTCCCCTTCTCCCAGCCCATTGCTGGGACCATAGTGATGAATTTGATTACCCCATTCTGGATTATTGGATTAAACTCACCCATTCAAAAAGTCAGCACCTCCTCTGCCCTATATTTCCTTTGCTTTGGCTAAACAACCATCCTGGTCAGTTGTATTGAATACTAATGTTGAGCCTCCTATCTCCTCTCTTAGCAAACCTTGTAAATAGAACACCTGGCTGGCTGAAAGAAGTCTTCCTCTCATTGCTGGAAGTGCTGACATTTTCCTGACTCCTCGGCATTTTCCCTGACTCAGGAGTTCTGGCATTTTCTACCAACTTCAATCATCACTTCTCTGTTCAAATCTTGTCCTGATTTATAGCAAGTTCTCATAAAGTATGGTATGGTGAAAAGAGAGTATACTTTGGGTCCAGATCAACAAGAATTCAAATCTAATTCTGACACTTCCTGCTTGTGTGACTCTGGGAAGGCCAATCACACTCTCTGAGTTTCAGTGTCCTGCTTGGATGTTACATACAACTAATGTATCATTGAACACTATATTAAAAAGAAAACAACTAATGGTGTACTATATGTTGGCTAATTGAACATAATAATAATATAATAAAATAAAATGTTAAAAAATAAAAATATACATCTGAAAAAAAGAAGCTAATGAAATGCTTAGCCTCTAGGCTTGTTGTAAGCATTAACTGAGGCATTGCACTTAAAGCATCGTATTCTCAATGAATGATTCTTTTTTTTAGCCACCTAGTTTTTGCTTTGAAGCCCATTTGATCACGATAAAAAACTAACTTAGACAGAAAAGACACTGCAGCCACGCAGCAGACCAATGACTAGAAACTCACATTGTTAATTACAATCTCAGCCCTCCTCACTGAGGAATCTGACACAGACACATGCTGTGTTTTTATTAATATTTCATTTAGCCGACACACTATCACAGAAGCCAGTCTATCTCTATGAACTTCTCTTTAACTTTTTTATTAGCGTATTAATGGGACTGGGGAGATGGATATCATTTAATGGGACCTTTCTCCCTCCCTATAAAAAGCATGACATTTGTAAATTAAAGAGGTCATACATTTGCATCCGGCTGCATCTGGCTGGTCATCTGGCTGGCTCAGATTTGTAATTCTGAATTCACACTGCTGTGTAGTCTGGAAGGTAAAAAGACAGAAAGGAAGATAAACCAAGGGCAGGGGAAGAGAGAGAGTGGTGGGGACCTATTGAAGAAAACAGAGAAGCAAAGCAATACCTAATATAAGGAGATTAACTCAATGCCATGGATCATGTTAGCTTGGGTCCTGGGGAAGGAGGGCTAGAAGATCAGAGCACCAAGGTTCTTTGAATTGGACACTTCTAGTCTGACAGGAGGTCAGAAGTCTTCAAGTAAGTTGGCAAGTATGGAGTGCCTCCTGAGTGCTTGTCACTGTGTGAGGGTACTGAGCTTTAAAAGGCACTGTCCTTGACCTAGAAGAACCATTCTATTGTAGGAGAGAAACTGTCAATACAACATTATCAGAACATTGCACTAAGTACCATAATGGAAATATTTTCTATGAGCATTGATGATGAAGATGTAAAGTCTTTCTGGGGAAACCAAGAATGGCATCACAGAGGAAGTGAACTTACGTCAGTTCACTAGAAGCAGCATGCTGAGATGGAGACTTATTTAGGGTGTACTCTTAGAGGATCCGGGTAGTAAGAGAAGTAGGATAGTGCAGGGGAAGCACCATGCAAAGATGTGCTTTCAAATTGCGCCATAGAGGTTGTACTCCCTAAGGCAAGGGCTAGAGCTTTTATTTGCCCTCATAGATCAATCATTTGCCCTGGATGGGTTGTTGGGTGTATGGGGTCACATCATGGAAATCTCTAGGAGAGGTGGATCCTAAAAGCCAAAGGCAAGCTTGGGAATAATTAGCATCAGCCTCCACCTATCTGCACCTGTGTTGTGCTTGGAAACTGGGCGGGGCATTCACAGCATCTGCTAGAGGAACACTTGAGGAAGCTCCTTTCCTTCTATAAGTTGGAAGATGTTCCAGCATCTCCTGTGGAGAAGCAAAAGCATGCACAAGAATCAAAAGGGAGTTGGCAGGATTAGTTTTCCTTAGAAAGCATCAGCAGTCAGGTGTGGGTGAATGGGGGTGGGGGCTAGGCAAAGGGGATGAGGGTCAGATTTTGCTTTAACAACGTGGACTGGGGAGTGAAATCAATCTGGGTTTGAATTCTGAGTGTTTCTTATGGACTATGTGACCTTCACAATATATATTACTTTCCCTGGCCTCAGTGTCCTCATCTGTTGAATGGTCATGTTATGGCTACCTTTCAGGATTGCTGTGAGAGTGAAATGAGACAATGGAGGGAAACCACTGAGCCCAACACCTGCAGCATATTAACTTTCAATAATGGTAGCCATCCCAATTATTATAAAGCTGGAAGTACTGAGTTTTGAAAATCTTGAAATCTATTTCAAGGACTTTGGATTTTATCCAGAAATAATGATGATGGTGTTGATGATGGTGTTAATAATAACAGCAACAATAAGAATTTCGAGGAGAGATCGTAAACCAAAGCAGCCTTTTAAAAAGTAGGAAATCTGCAGGTCCATGATTGAGAAAGATAGATCAATCAACTCTGTGGAGAATGGGTTGGAGACAGGAAGAGAGGATGGGCAGGCAACCAGCTATAGGGCTCTCTCAATACACTATATAAGAGAAAATGAGGGTTTTGGCTTGGTCAAAAACATGGGCCAGGAAGAGGCTGAGCCAGGACCAGAGTGACGCCAATGAAATCCCATAGCAAGAAGGCTCAAACTGAATGCTTGGGCTCTGTGTCTGCTCAGATAAGCCACTCCTACTTCATGCAGTATAAAGGTAGTAGAGAGGGGCGGGCGCCTGGGTGGCTCAATTGGCTGAGCAGCAGACTCTTGATTTCAGCTCAGGTCATAATCTTGGGGTCTGGGGATCAGACTCCTCTCCAGGCTTTGCACTCAGCATGGAGTCTGCTTGATTCTCTCCTCCTCCTTTTCCACACACCTCCCCCCATTCATGTGCATGCTCTCTCTTTCTCAAGTAAATAGGGAAATCTTTAAAAAATATATATAAAGGCAATAGAGAGTAGCATCCTGCTCTGAGTAAGACCTTTTATTAATGGGAAACTGGCTTTGCGAATGCAGGTGGCCTTGGTAGGGATGATTTCAGTGATGCTCCCAAGTCTTCTCTGTCACTTGTATTGAGTGTGTGTGTACTCTAATTCATTAATGAAAGGACAAAGGAGGACTCTGAACATACTTTACTCTCACCATTAGCTGGACGAGTTTTGTGATGAAACTCATTGAGCATAATGAAATTGCTGCTTCTGCTGAAAGCCCATCTCTTTATGGATTGGCCTTGGTTACAATCTTTGATGAAAATGGGGAAACATGCTGTATTAAGTTGGTTTTAAAAAGGCCCTCTACTATGACCCTGCTCTGGAAAAAATCAATAGCCATATTTCAAAAGATAAATACAAATAAAAAGTCCTGCTCAACTTTGCTGAATTTCCACCTGTCCTCAGAAGCAAGATGGTTGGAAGAAAACTCATTACCTCTAGATTATACTGAGTTCAATTTAGTGATGGGCCACGTCCCTTCAAACTCTAACTTTCTAACTCTGTGACTTCCTGAATTGTATTTATAATAACTTAACAGCTATAACATTTATTGAGTCATCACTCTGTGGCAGGCATTGTGTTAACCACTTTATATGTGGTATCTTATTTAGATTTCGTAGTAACTATAGATACAACTATATTCTCATTTTACAGATAGGGATACTGAGGACTGATGAAGTCAAACAGAGAGGGAGAGAGGAGGACTGACATCAGGAGTCCAATATATCCAGTTCCAAGCTCTATGAACTCTGATTTCCGCCCCTTGCCTCTTCCTTTCACACATCCCTAATGATGCTAATCTTTTGACATTCAGAACATATCTCCCACCTGGTCACTTAGCAGATATTGATTAAAAGCCCTGGATGTTTCGTAATCTCTCTGGTTGTCAATGACAGTCAATCACAGTGCTTACCCTTGCTGTGGGCCTCAGAGACGCGATCCCAGCATCCTGTGCTATTCTGGGCTTGTGTAAGGGGTGGGATTCATTACCTCAACCACAGTAACAGCCTAAATGCTAAGACCTGCTTCCCACTTCTGTGCTTCCCTCACACCGTCCATCAACAACTTGATGCAGCAAAGACTCAAAAATAGATGTTTTTCTGTCAAATCAAAGTTTTTTGGAGTGATTTGGCTGTAACTTGGCAGATCTTGTTTCTTGTGCTTTCTGCACTGTTAATGGTAGTTATATCCCCATGGATTTATCCTAGAGGAATGCATAGCCCATAGCCTTTCGAAGGTTAGCACCCTACGTCACAGGATCTGTATATATGTAGACTTGTATTTAAGTAAGAAATTTAGATAAGATTCCTTGATAAGTATAGATGCCCATTTATGTTGTAATTCCACCACTGTGTAATGAATGCCTCTTATGAGCCGAGCACATTACTAAGAGCTGTCATGCAGTAGTAAGTAAATAATACAGCATTAGCCTTACATGTCTTATCACTTACTAAAGAATAAACAGATAATTACCTATACGTATTTTTTTTAGAATTTTATATGGCATATTTGTATATTGATGCATGCATCTTGATAGATAAATATGAATCTATCTGCATATTATAATCAATTATATTATAATCTATATTATATATTATATTATATATCATAATCCACAATCTATCGATGCATATTATCGATAACATTAATAATAATAAATTAATACATATTAATTTATCTACTCATTCAACAAACATTTATTGATCACTTGTTACAGTATGAGACCATCCTTAGAAGTGACATACTCTCCTGTTTTCGGGGCAAGAGGCTCATTTTTATAGGCACTATGTTGGAATAAGTACAGAAACATATGTACTTCCAAGATTTAACTTCCACACACACCTTTGTATCCTAGCTCCCAGCAGTTACTGGATCAGTGACTTTGGGTACATCATTTAACCTCTACTTCATCTCACCTGTAAAAATAGAAATGATAATAGTACTTACCTTAGAGGGTTTCTGTAAGGATTGAAAAACATTGTATGTTCACAAGCTTAGTTCAGACACAAGGAAAGTCCTTAATCCTTGCTAGCTATTATCATTTAAAACTAGAGAAGCTGGGACCCCTGGGTGGCTCAATTGATTAAGTGTCTGCCTTCAGCTCAAGTCATCATTCCAGTGTCCTGAGTCAGGGTCCCTGCTCAGCAGGGAGTCTGCTTCTCCCTCTCTCTCTGCTGTTTCCCCTGCTTGTGCTTGCTCACTCTTTTTCTCCCAAATAAATAAATAAAATCTTAAAAACAACAACAACTGGAGAAGCTGGATGAGGAGGAGAGGAGTGGGTGCCTAGTAGTAGTTACTGTCTGATGATTTCCTTCTGGAGACCTCTCGGAGACAACCTCCAGATTCTTCACGTCATCTTCTCTGTCCAGGAGGAGGGCAGAGCCCCGACGATTGGGATTAGAAAAGCTGCTGTCTGTTCCATGTTGCCATGGAGCTACTACTCACCTATGAACATAGAATTAGAGCTTCAAGTGGGTGGAAAAACAAAACAAAACAAAACAAAAAAAACCAAAACAAAAATAAAAACAAAACCCTCTATTTCCAGAGAGCTAGAAATTTCCTTTTCCTTGAGCATCTTGCACATTAGATTTTCAGACGTGAGCAGGTGACAAGATGCTAAGAGGAGTCCTGGAGGACAGTTAAGTGGATCCAGAACAATTCCCAGAGCTTGGTGTAAATGCTTTTAGCTGGGTGATTGGCTTGCTACATTTCTGAGACATGACTTGAGAACAAAGAGCCAGAGTTTACTTGTTGAGCCTAGAAACCACCAACTGCTTGCTAGAACCAGAGAAGTGAATGAAGCTCGCTCTAGTGCAAGTTTTAGTACTTGATACTCAGGCATGGGTTTCCTTTCCTGCTGTGTAATGTTATCTCGCTCTGAATGGCCATTTGGATTTCTCTTAATGCAATTTGAACTCTATAGATAGTAGAGGTGTGTGTGTGTGTGTGTCTTAGCCCCCACCCCCACCCCTACAGTGGGTCCTTAGAAATAAGTTCCTTTGTCCTGCCCATCTTTATATCCCTGTTGTTTGTAGTATAGGATTGGCTCCCAGTAGTCGTTCAGTACGATGTCATGATTACTGTTGTTGAGTTGAAGAAAAAGTGATTTTAACCTACAGTGGCTCCACATTGCTTATATAAGATCAAGTTTAATAACCTCAGTTTGGTAGTCATGCTTTCTTGTGAATGGAGGAATGGGAGAGTCACATCTTGAATATCCAGGTCTTTCTGCCTTTCCCACCCCAAATGAAACTTCTCTAAGGAGCTCCTCCCTCTCCAGATACAACTAACTCAGTGTCCCCTCCACGCTGTTTTCTTCTTAGATTTGTCAGTTTGAAAATGTAGCCTCTGATCTCCCCTGCCCCCATCCAGCCGTCTCTCACATTTGGGGGGAAATGCCACACACCCTGTGTTACATCCATCATGATTTTTCAGCTCACACTGATCATCTCTCTTCTAAACTTGACTACTAAACATCTGTACTATACTATCTCACATTACAGTGTTTGTTCATAGGGACCATTTTGCTCCCCATTTAATACTTGAAACTATGTTTACCCATCTAGATCATAGGCTTCCTGAGGGCCAGTAATTATAGATTTATTAGAGATTCTTGTGTAAAATAAGTGGTGGAGGTAGAGATACAAAGAGAGAGAGAGAAAGAGAAATATTTTCCTGGAAAGGAAGATATCCTATTTCCTGGGCCAAGTAGTTTTCTTGTTAATAGTATTCTAGTCTCGAAGCTCCCTGTTCAAGGATGGAGTACCTATTACAATCATCTGCATAAATAATATATGCTAAAATGCTTCTCTGTGCCACAAATATTGACCTTGTTTAATAATTGATGATGGACTCCAGTACTACCCTGGAACCATGCTGACACAGGTTTATGCCCTTGCCACGGGCTTATATTTATAGCTTTTGTTTTCTCAAGCCTGAAATTTACCTAACTTTCTTTATGGAAGGATATTTTTCCCCTGAGGCTCTACTATGATACTGGAAACTGAATTCAGTGGGGTAAGTGTGGTGCAGATGAAAGGGAGGTGTTTCACTCTATCATCATAAAGAAAGCTAAGCTTCCTTCCTTTCAGCGATGTCCCTGACATGTTCCTACTTGTATCATAATTTTTCAAGACCTCACTATTGCCAAAATAATAATAATAATAATAATAATAATAATAATAATAATAATAATACAAACAGCTGAAATTTAGTGAACACGTACTAAGTGCCAGGTTCCCTTCACAGCCCTTTATCATGTGGTCTCATTTAATCCTCGGAAGAATTCCATGAGGGAAGGACTATGATGATGTTTATCCCACAGGTGAGGAAAAATGGAATATGGGAGGTTAAGTACTGTGTGAAACACACTTCTGGAGAGGCAGTATTCTGATTTCCACATCAACAATGTGATTCAAAACCTTAGGCTCTAAAGCACTATGATAAATTGACTTTGTTTGTACATCCATGTAGCAGAAAATGGCTGGTTTTTCTTTCTAATCACCGTTCTTATGGGAAGAGCTCTTTGCTTTTCCCTCACTCCTGAGCTTTCTGTCAACAGTTGGTTCATGGTGAATAATTTAATAATGGGCCTTTGACCCAAGTCCAGTGTGACGATGGTTGCAAAAATGATCTCAATTTTCCACAATCCCTGTTTCCAGGCCCTTTGTAATGTGACTTGGAAGCTCTCACCATTAAGTTCCTCCCTTCAATATGCAATGACTTTGTCGATACTGCAGAAGTGTTATGTTAATCTAAAATCTAGACCTCAAGGTGTCTTGTGAATCTCCACCCTCTCTTAGAATTATGCCACTGCCATGAAAAAAGTCTGGGCTAAGTTGCTGAAGAAGAGATCCATGTAGGAGAACATGACTGTTCTAGATAAGTTTATTCTAGAATACTCAGCCTGCTGTTGCCCAAATCTGCAGAAAGCCCATGCAAGATCAACAGAGTCAGCTATCCCACAGTTGACATCAGATATACCAATAAACCCATCTGATATTTACAGAACCACCAAGCCCACTCACATACTCATTCACAAGAATGAATTATCATTATCATTTAAATAAAGTTTTAGAGTGATTTATTATGAAGGAAGAGCTAACTAATATATCTGCCTCGCAGAGACCTCCTGAAATTTTCGCTGTAGTTATTTGAGAGTGATCTTCACTGATATTGCTGAGCTATCAGGATTTAAGCAGAAACAGCTGGGGGTCACTTCTGTCTGAAAAGAGATCATTTGCAAAAAAAAAAAAAAAAAAGAAAGAAAGAAAAAAAAAGCCAGTCCAGAAGAAACACATATGAAAGATTAAGTAAGCACATTTATGATAATACTCTTTGATCATTTAGATCCACCAATGCTTGAAGTGAGAATGTTTTTGTTAAACTTTTATTTATTTATCTAAGATTTTTTAAATTTTTAAATTTTTTATTAACATATAATGTATTATTTGCCCCAGGGGCACAGGTCTGTGAATCGCCAGGTTTGCACACTTCACAGCACTCACCATAGCACATACCCTCCCCAATGTCCATAACCCAATATTTAAGTTTTTATTTTAATTCCAGTCAGTTAACCTACAGTGTTTTATTAGTTTCAGGTATATAATATGGTGATTCAACATGAAGCCAGGATATCCTTGAATTTTCTTATAACATAGCTCATAAATTCCCTTTATTTTCATTTTTCCATTTTTGATTATAGTAGTTTGATGTGGCTGTCTTTCATCAAACAAAGGTTCTGATTAATATGATCACTGTAGACTTTACCGTGGCTTTAACAAATATCAACTCCCTTACCTTTATCTGTCCTTCTTCTCACACAAGTCGTCATCTGAGAATGTCCTCTACTCATATCTCTACCCAGACTTTATCATTTGATGCCCAAACTTTACTTCAAAATCTTATGAATAAAGGGTGAAGGAGTAAAAAATGGGGTTAATTAGCAAGAGCCAGAATGGAAGTAACTGAGAATGGAATGGGAGCATTACCATACCTTGAAGCAGACATGAATCAAGGTCTGACTCATTAATTGATATACTGAACAGATAGTCACTGAGTAACTCCATATATCCAGTACTGTGCCAGGTCCTGGGAATATACAGGACAAGGCAGATAATTCTCTTGCTCCCAGGAAGTTGATTTTGTAGGGAAGAGATAGATATACACAATGAATGAATAAGCAAATGGACAAGATAATTTCAGACAAGGACACACAATTCATTGTTAACACAGTGAAGCAGCAGAAGGAAAGTGACTCATGTGGGACTGGATGGGATGGAGCCCTGGAGGAACCCTCCCTTAAGAAGTGATACTGATCAGAGACCAGGAGAATGAGAAGCAACTAGCTTAAAATCATCTGAGGGAGGGGCATTTCCAGCAGAGGTAAATCCAGTACAAAGGTTTGAGATGAGCACATGTTTTTGTGTCTTGAGGACCAGGGAAATAGTGTAATAAAGAAAAGGGGGTGTGGGAGGGCTTGCCAGGAGCTGAGGTTGAGGAAGTGACCAGTCTTTCAGCCATAAAATCCAGAGTTTGGATTTTATGATGAGTGTGATGGAAAGCTGTTGAGGGTTTTTAATAGCAGAATGGCAGGATCAATTTTATAGGTTATAAAAGCTATATGAAGTTATAAAAGCTATATGAAGGGGCGCCTGGGTGGCTCAGTGGGTTAAGCCTCTGCCTTCGGCTTAGGTCATGATCTCAGGGTCCTGGGATTGAGCCCCACATCGGGCTCTCTGCTCAGGAGGGAGCCTGCTTACCCCTCTCTCTCTGCCTGCCTCTCTGCCTGTCAAATAAAAAAATAAATAAATAAAATAAAATAAAATAAAAGCTATATGAAGAGTGGATTGTAGGGTCAAGAGTGATCACAAAGAGAGATCTGTTAAAAGGTTTTGTGACAGTTCAAGCAAGAGCTGGTGGTGAAAACAGACTACAGAGGAAACCAAACCTACAGATGAAATGAGAATTAGTATTAGTGCTGCCACATAGTAGAAAGAAGGGACCTGGAGTTTTCAGCACAGCCTGACTATACAGACATAGACACCCAGACACCCAGACACATAAGCACACATGCACAGACACACATGCACAGACACACACTACAGACACATGTGAAAAAAGACACACAAACACACACAGACATACAGACACACTCAGCTACACAGACATGGACACACACACAATGAAATCTCATTGCTAATCATATTGAATTTAAAATCAAAGAAAATCACCCAAGTTTAAAAAACTGAGCAGATATTTTATTTTTTAAAAGATTTTATTTATTTATTGAGAGAGAGAGTGAGAGAGAAAAAGAAAGCACGAGCATGGGGCAGGGGTTAGGGAGAGGGAGAGGCAGATTCCCTGCTGAGCAGGGAGTCCGATGTGGGACTCCATCTTAGGACCCTGGGATCATGACCTGAGCTGAAGGCAGATGTTTAACCAACTGAGCCACCTAGGCACCCCTGAGAAGCTATTTTAAACTTCCATTATGGTTTTGCATTTCTAGATGAAATAAATTTATGGTAAATATCTAGGATGTATTCAGACTCATATATACACATTTGTTCAGCTTTATAAAATTAGAACGGTTATGATATATATCTAATTTTATCTGGTTTATCACTTGATATTAAATTTGTCCATTCAACAAATATTTATTGAATGCCTATTATCTGCCAAGTACTTTTCTAGTACCTGAGGTTGAAAGCAGGAGACAAAAGAAACAAAACTTATTGTGACTGTACTGGAGCATACATCCCAGTTTGGAGAGACAAAAATAAAGGTGGTAAGTAGAATATACAGATTTTAGGTGATGATAGGAGCTAAGGGAAAATCCAGTATAGTGTTGGGAAGAGTTGACATTTTTAGAGATAGAAGCATGGTATATTTCCATTACCTTAAATAATTAACCAAATATTTTCATGTTTTCTCAATATCCATTATGCTAACTAAACTTTAAAAATCTTATTTTTAATAATAATATATATTTATTGTATTTAATACTCCTATTGAATTTGTACATTTTGATTGCTTTTAATTTTCTTTATTAAATAATAATAATATATTCTTCTCTATGGACACTAGGTTTCTCATATTTCCATAAGAATGAACTTAGTTAAGGCTCTTGAAGCCTCTATCAAACTACCTTCCACAGAGAAGTTCAAATCTGTATTCCAAGCTTCAATGTTTGAGAATGCCTTATTGCTGCACGTTCACTTGGGCTCTTGCTTCATGAGACTAGATGCAAGAAAATATTGTCAACTCTAAAAGGCCTTACTACATATTTTGTTTTTAGCTAGGGAAGCTTATAAGATCCACTGCACTCATTATCAGCATTTTAGAGGGAAAAATTGAGAACGAGGAGAAAGAAGTGCTTGGTTAGATTATCAGAGAATGATTAAATCATTAGACTATATCCTAGATTATCTACCTCCCAGTCCAAGACTCCTTGCACTCCTTGATTTAGTCATTCCCATCAAATAGGCAAACCTTAAAGTATTCAAGAAAATTTCCTATAAGAGCAGCAAAACTTCTTTTGATATAAAACCTCAAGGACTATGTACAATGGTGCTTCTTACCTTTTTCTATGACAATCTTACTTATATTGAATGATCCTGGCAGCTTTCCTGTACTCAGCACCAAGGAGAGCTCCAGCAAGCCTATGGCCCTTGATGTTCTCCAGAATTCGAAGCTTATTTCCTGAAGAATTTAGTATTGTCTGTCTTTGGGGAAGAACATTCTAAGCCTTAAGAGAGATGATGTATTAATATTAGTCCTGATCTCTTAGAATAGTCATAGATTTCACAGAGATGGCTAGCTGTTCATTTATATCAGGGTGGACCATGGCACTGGATTCTTGCTAATGGAATAGGAACAGAAATGATATGTACCACCTCCAGGTCTGAGACATAAAAACCCCATGCACATTCCTCTAAGCTCTTCCAGAACTTCTGTGGTGTGGCACTCAGAAGAAACTTGGAAGTCACACATTGAACATGACAGAGCCATTGCAGACTTGAGCCACTGCTAACCTGGATACTTCACCCGAGGAATGAAAAATAAATAGACATCTTATCCGGCAAGCCATTGGATTCCTGAATTCTTTTTATTAGAGTACTTTAAAGTAGTTTGCCCTATGCTTCCTTGACATGTTTCTTTTGTTTTTAATACAAAAGCTTTCTGCATTTGTTTGAAATCCTCCCAAATATTTGCTATTCACACTTGACTCTCTAGTTCTCAAATTTTCTCTCCTTCCTTAAACTTCATTTTCTTCTTTCACATTTATGTCAGCTGCTAACACAGGCAAAATAGTAAGATCACCTAACCTGTACTCTCAGTTTCATCTCCTCTCACCTCTCCCACCAAGAGAATTTGATATAATGATGATCTACTACACCTACCTCTTGCTCTATGTTGTGCCCATAACTTCTGCCTACCACAATGCTTTGCTTTTCAAGACTAAATCCATCCCCTTCCTTCTTCTTTTCCTTTTTTTCCCTCTTTCCACTGCTATCTTTACCTCCATCCTATCTTCATTCACCACCAAACTCTGAGAAACACCAATTCATGCCTCCCACATTGACTTTCCTTACAGTCTCCTCCTTTTCCTTGAGATCTGGTGTGTCCCATGCTTTCTGAGGCTGAATCACTTTGCAGTCACATTATCAGTGGCATTGTCTCAGCTCTACTCTTCTTGACCTCTCTCTACCTTTTGACTTTGTACATCACTTTTTCCTAACTGGATCTTGCCTTCTTTTGTCTTTAAGTTACTGGTACTCTCCAGTTTTTCCAGTTTTTGTTTATTCTTAACCGTTCTTCACCCTCTGGTTTTATGCTAAATCCATATGTTTTCTAAGGGACAGAATTCAGCACTCCTGAGCTGTCCTCTCCTTCCAAGACTATTAATCATGGTTCTCTGGTCATATTGAAGTCATTTCTGGGCTTCGAATTTGCACAATTTCTATGACATTGCTCTTGTTATTTCCGCTTGCCTTCATTTCCCAAATATTTACTACAATCATATCCCTTCTTCTAGTTACCAATTAAATGTTATATTCTCTATGAATCTTTCTCTGGATATCCCAGATGAAAATCCTATCTCTGTCTGAAATCTTTTTATATCTTATGTGTATCTCTACTATGAAATATTTTAGAATGTAGTTATTTGAATAGAGCCAGACACATTGTTGGCACTCATGGAGAATCTCCTTCTTGAAAGAAATAATAGTAGAACAAAAGAAAGATCCAAAGGTACTCTTTTCCTGGATAATATTGTGAAATTGCAACCACATAGCACATGTACAACCTGTGACCATCAGGGTCCTGAGTATAAATTACAATTTACCTTGCAAGGCCTCATGCATCAAGCTCTAGGTGTGTTCTGTACCACTTTCTCTCTCTCTCTCTCTCTCTCTCACTCCCTCTCCTTCCTTTTCTTTTTTCTTTTTTTTTTTTTTTTTGAGAATGATGAATCAGACTCATCATGGTATTCAATTAATTCCACACAGCTGACTCCTGAGGGAGTTTGTACCCAATGTCCTCTAACTGATGATCAATCATGCTCTTGCGGTTGGTACCCAAGGCAGCAGGCAGCAGGCCTTTGACAGGCTCCAGGTTGTCGAACAGAATGTGTCCCCATCCAAGCAGGAAAGGTTCCTGTGACCTTTGATGGCATTTGAGAGAAGTCATTTGCTCTGGCTTTTCTGAGGCCATATTGATCTCTGCCCAGGATTCAATTTTAGACAAACGGGCGACATAATTTATGTAAACTGGGCAGGTAATTAAACTCTCCTCCCAGGCAAAAAGGTCAGAGCAGAATATTTAAAGTTTCATTTCTAAGTGGAAGCAGTTGGCTAAAAAAAGAGAAAGAAATCTCACTGGGATTGTCTTGTTGCCAGTTGATACCCTATAAATTATATGACCCAGATTATCTTCCTAAGAATAGGTCTGAATTCTCTTTGCTGAAGGAACTGTAAAGGGTTAGAATACTCATGAAGCCCCAAGTTTGCATATTCAAAATGACTGTGAGGCAGGATACTTAGTGCTCAACTGTGATGAAACAATCAATAACATTTTTCAGAGTGATTTCCAAACAGCATCAGATTTAAATAAAAGTTAGGAATGCAACATGAAGAATTTCCTTTCTTTTCCCCTGAACCATTTGAGAATCATTTGTTTACATGATGTCCCATCACCCTCAAATAATTAAGTATTCATTTTCTATAAGCAAGAACATTCTCCTGTATAATCAGAGCAACCATCAAAATCAAAAGGTAGCATTGATACATTACTACCTAATTGTCAGACCCCATTTAAGTGTCTCCAAGTACCCTAATTATAACAAAATGATGCAGTTGAGTGTTGTTTTCAGACACTGTGTCTCTTTGGTTTCTTTGAGTCTATGACAATTCCTCAGTCTTCCTTTGACTATCATGACCTTGATATTCTTGTAAGAGTACAGACCAGTTATTTTGTAGAACATTTCTTGATCTGGATTTGTCTGCTGTCTCTTCATTATTAGGTTTGCAATATGCACCTTTGGTAGGAATATCACTGAAGTGATACTCTTTCCTTCTCATTTTTTTCTTGTTTGTCAGGACACACATGATTTGCACTTGTCCCATTACTGGCGATGTTTGACCACTTTATTAAGTGGATTCTGCTACACTTCTCCACTCTGAAATTATTACTTTTTACATTGTGATTAATGAATTTTTTGAAGGGCGGTACTATGGATGAAACTATGTAAGTATCTCACTGCTCCTCAACCTTTCAATTTATTCAATGGATATATTTATATTAGTATAGACACTTAGATTCTTCTTTTATTCAATAGCTCATAATCCATTACTCTTCTTAATTTTGATGTTCTAATTGTCTGTGATTTGACTAGTAGAAGCCCTTTTAAGCTGGCTTATGTGTCCTCTTGATATGTCCCCATCCACTTCAAACATTTCTTTGCATTCTAACCAATAAAGATGCTCCAGGCTCATTTTGTACTTTCCCTCTCACAGCCCCAGAATCAGCCATTTCTCCAAGGAACTCTGACTCCTTTTAGTGGAAAAAATATTTAGGAAGCAAGATTTGAGCCCTAAGTGTGATCATTGCTGTTGGAATGATGCTGTTCTTAGGTCTTTTCTGCAGACAGAGCTGGGGAGTATATGCATATACCCTAGATATGCATATGCACACATTTACATCTTATGCACTGCTGTATGTATCTGTTTATATGCTAAAATCCATGGGATTATATCCATATCTGCAATTCCTGTTCAACACTACAGGGGGTTTTTTTGTGTGTGTTTTTCTCACATTTTATATATTGAACTCTATTTTTTAACAGTGAGAATCTTGACTCCATTCTCCTTAATGCATTTATTTATTTGATCATTCCGGTTGTCTGTAACCTATCCCCTGTGAGATTGCTCCCCCCCTCACTTTTGCAAACACCATCTGTTCACCCTGCTTGGGCACTCATATTCTCCACTGGACCATGCCACTATCAATCCCTGATCCCTCATGGGATCCCTCTTCACCCTGCCCAGGTTCTGACACACCTGTCTGCCACCATTGCTCCTCTCATTGCATAGATGTCCTCCTTCCATTGCTTAGGCTTCAGTACCCCAGGCTGAGATGCTACTGTTGTCCTTCCCCTGCAGAGATATCTTCTCCCTGCTGCTTGGGCTCTAATACTTGTATTGGGCCACCCTGGATCCCCCATGTAGAAATTTCCCCACCTCTTTCAGGCTCTGATGTTGTGTGGGGTAATACTCTGCATGAATTCTTCCTCACCCTCCTTGAGCTCTGACATCCCAAACCTCGTTGCCGATACAGTAATCTTCCTATGTGCATACTCCCCTTGCCCTGCTCAGGCTCAATAATCCTAAAGATCGCACTCACAAACAAATGCCTTCCAGAACCCACTCTGATTCTGACATCCCATAGCAGGTCATCCCTTTATTAGAGTGTCATTCAACAGTTGAGTGACCCCAGCCCTCTGTGAGGCAGGCACCCTCTTTACTCTGCTAAGGCTCCAAATCCTGTACTGAACCATCTCTTCCTGCCCCTTCCACCCATGGCTATCTTTCTTACTCAGCCACACCTTTTCACTAAATCATTTGGGAAGGGAAAAGAAGAGACACTGTTTGATATTTTTAGATAAATTATTTTTTTAACTTTTAATTTGAAATGAATTTTACTTTTTTTCAGTTAAAAAATTCTGACATATTTGTCAGAACTTGGTCCTCAAGTAACTAAGATATTCTGGCACACATTTCTATTTTCCAAAATAATTATTTTGTTATCTTATGGTCCAATAAAAGCATCTGGTTTCTATAATCTTCTTAGGTAAGTTTGAACTTTTTGACATTATGATATTAAGATCTATAAAATCAGGGTTTCTAGCAGAAAACAGATGGCACATGGAAATTATGATAATTTAAGTATAGTCTAATAAAGAGACTATTTGTAAAGCTGTGGGCTCGGCATAAAATCCACAAGGGGTCATGTGGAACTTGGAGGTAATAACCACAGAGAGGCACTGTCCTTGGACCTTGTGTCTTTGAATACCTGCTCACAATCCTGTGGGCCTAGCATGGTATCCAAGTCTCAGCATGGGTGGGCTGTGCTAGCTTCCTTCTTAGTGAGCCAGGGAGCATCTGGTCTCATCCATGTTAAATCCTTCCAAGCTACTCCCTGTGATCAGAAGTCTTCTTTTCCTTAGAGAGCATGGTTTCCCTTGATTCTATTCCTTTATTCTCCCCTGCTCCATGATTTCCTCTGTAGTTAGCCCACCAAGTTCCAGTTCCTTACATATTAAAAAATAAATAAGAGATAAAAAGAAAAAAAAAAAAAACTTCTGGAAAATTCTTTCTTGAATTAGCCTTCTTTTCAAGGTGATCATGCCCCTGTATACATAAGCAAACAACACTCTATCTTGAAACTCAGAGCTTGAGAGTGATGTCTTTCTTCTGAGCATTGTTAGGTAGAGAATGGCTGTGAGACAATCAGAGCAATCAGGGGTCATTAGGAATCAACATATGTTTGCTTCAAATTTCACATAAATTTTCCATTATATGCATAAGCTGTCAGGTTGTTATTATTATCTCTATTTTACAGGTGAGGAAACTGGGGCTCAAATAAGCTAAATAATTTGCCTGAAGACACATAGCCTGTCAGTGTCTGGTCTGGAATTCAAACCTAGCTTTGTCTGACTCAAATACATTATTTTTTCACTATGGCATGTTGTTGACCTATCTTCCTCAAAATATATGACATAACATAAAAACTGTGATTTACTCATACAATAAATGCTTTCGTAATTGCTAACACAGATCACAAAATACTAGCTTATTGTAAAAAACTGGAATCATTTTACGTCTGTGCATACAAACTCATGACATTTTCTTGTCATAGACCTCTTTTGGCATCCTAACTAATTTCAGCCATTTAAAACATGGAGTTAGTCATTCAGGATGTTTTAACTGCCTTACAAGTTGCTGATAGATCTGGAGTCAAGTTTCCTGTAATTGGGAAACCTATCCATCCATATTGCTAACTCGGCGGTCACTAGCCAGAAGAAGGCACAGCAAGTGTTTAAGAATTGGTGGCCACCATTGAGGTGCACCACTGAGAGCTCTTCAAGCAAGAGGTGGTTTTAATTGTAAGGAGTAGAGTACAATTATATTGTCCAGATGCAACCCCCGTCGGATTGGCCACAGGATTTGAGTGAGATCACACTCCTCTTTTTTTTTTTTTAAATTTTATTTATTTGACAGACAGAAATCACAAGTAGGCAGAGAAGCAGTCAGAGAGAGAGGGGGAGGCAGGCTCCCTGCTGAGCAGAGAGCCTGATGGGGGGCTCGATCCCAGGACCCTGGGATCATGACCTGAGCCGAAGGCAGAGGCTTAACCCACTGAGCCACCCAGGCACCCCAAGAGATCACACTCTTCTGAGGCACTAAGACCATGCCATTTTGCCCAATGGTGGCTGTTGTATGCGTGTGGGTGTAGGGGGTAGTGGTGGTGGTGGTAGGAGGAAGGGTAAAACTGATAGGCAGTCTTTGCTCTGGAGCTCCCTAAGGAATTGTCTGAGACTTTGTCCGGTCTGCATTGCAACCTGAGTCTCTCCCTGCCTGCTCCTCCTTCCTCTTTTTATCTTTAACATGTTTGCTCCCTACCACCCACCCTATAAGCCTTTTGCACTTGTAACTCTACCTGACAATCCCAGTCCTAGCAGGCTCATTTGGCAGAAAACTACTAAGGAGAACATTTTTTTAAAGAATTCCAGTCTTTAGATAACAATAAATATTGCTTCATTTATTGAGTGTATGTTATGTTTCAGGAACTAAGTCCTAGGAATATAAAGATGGATGAGACATGATTCCTGCCCTCAAGTATCCCACATTCTAACAAAGAAGAGAGACACATACATGAAAAACAATTATAATGTGTGAAGCATAGCAATGTAGGAAGGTTCAAGTTACAGTGACATCATAAAGAACGGAGACTCAACTCTCCTTGGGATGAATGATTAGAAAATTTCACCAAGAATTCAGGGACAAAACTTTTGAACTTCCATAATTTTGCTACATGTTGCTCCTTTTTACCTATACAATGAAGAGTTTCTTATTTCTTTCTTTTTATTTATTAAAAGTTTAGAAGCTAAAGTGCAAACTTGAAACTATTTGCAAACGTGTAATAACTCATTCTTGTTAGTACCTGGAAATGTCCATCTTTGATGGGGTCACCAATATCCTTAAATGCAGATTTAAGATTTTAATTATTACAGAATACGATTGGGACACAAATCTTTGAGGAAAACTTATTAATTTTGTCACCTGAGTTTAGTGCAAGTGACACACATCTTCTGTACCTTAGTTTTATCACTGAAGGGAACATAGCAATGTTAGGCAATCACAATACCCAGTTATTGAAGTGTCTACAAAGTGCTCTGTTCATGAAGAAAAAACACCCGCATGAAGAATATTAAATCATTGTCAATCAGATCGTGCTTTGAATCTATCTCCCCAATGACACACTTATTAGGAGAAGTCTAAAAATCATTAATTATGTTTGTCCTGAAGAAATTATATATTGATTGATAGGAACACTTGTTTCCCCAAAAGAGAAAAAATATATGAAGATCTTAAGGATAGGTTTATTTATGACTGTATTTTAATGAAGTAGGAACATGGTGGAAACATCTGCCTTGAGTGGCCAATCCATAGGAACAATAGGGGAGTCCTAATAAAAAGATTTGGGGGAGGAGGAGTCAAGATGGCGGAGAAGTAGCAGGCTGAGATGACATCAGGTAGCAGGAGATCAGCTAGATAGCTTATCAAACCATTGCGAACACCTACAAATCCAACGGGAGATCAAAGAGAGGAAGAACAGCAATTCTGGAAACAGAAAATAGGCCATTTTCTGGAAGGTAGGACTGGCAGAGAAGTGAATCGAAAGCGACGGGAGGATAGACCGCAGGGGAGGGGCCGGCTCCCAGCAAGCGGCGGAGCCACGGAGCACTAAATCGGGACTTTTAAAAGTCTGCTCCACTGAGGGACATCGCTCCAGAGGCTAAACCGGGGTGAAGCCCACACGGGGTCAGTGTGGCCCCAGGTCCTGCAGGGTCACAGAAGGATCAGGGGTGTCTGAGTGTCGCAGAGCTATCAGATATCGGAGCGGGGAAGCTGGCTACAGAGACAGAGCTGAGGAGTGAGCTCTCAGCTCGGGGTTACCTTGAACCAGTCGCAGGCTGGGTGAGCCCGGAGCGCCGCCAGAAGCGAGGGAGATGGGAGTAGCCAGGGCTTCTCTCTGAGGAGTGGGGCCCCGAAATCTCAGTTCCTCTGGGCCGGAGACTGGGAGGCCGCCATTCTCATTCCCATCCTCCAGACTCTACGGAAAGCACTCAGGGAACAAAAGCTCCCGAAAGCGAAACCGAGCGGATTACTTAGCCCGGCCCCTGGTAAGGGCGGTGCAGCTCTGCCTCGGGCAAAGACACTTGAGAATCACTACAAAAGGCCCCTCCCCCAGAAGATCAAAAGAAATCCAGCCAACACCAAGTTCACTTAACAAGGAGAGCAGCAGAACTCCAGAGGAGGAGAAAGCAAAGCGCGGAATTCATGGCTTTCTCCCCATGATTCTTTAGTCTTACAGTTAATTCAATTTTTTCTTTAAAGGGCATTTTCCTAGGGTCTTTGCCACCCTTTTAGTATTTTATTTGCTCCTTCATATACTCTTACCTGGAAAAAATGACAAGGCGGAAAAACTCACCACAGTTTTTATTTTTTTAAAATAAAAACTTTTTAAAAAAAAAAAAAAGAACAAGAGACAGTACCAAAGGCTAGGGACCAAATCAATACAGACATTGGGAATATGTCAGATCTAGAGTTCAGAATGACGATTCTCAAGGTTCTAGCCGGGCTCGAAAAAAGCATGGAAGATATTAGAGAAAACCTCTCTGGAGATATAAAAGCCCTTTCTGGAGAAATAAAAGAACTAAAATCTAACCAAGTTGAAATAAAGAAAGCTATTAGTGAGGTGCAATAAAAAATGGAGGCTCTTACTGCTAGGATAAATGAGGCAGAAGAAAGAATTAGTGATATAGAGACCAAATGACAGAGAATAAAGAAGCTGAACAAAAGAGGGACAGACATCTACTGGACCATGAGGGGAGAATTTGAGAGATAAGTGACACCATAAGATGAAACAACATTAGAATAATTGGGATTCCAGAAAAAGAAGAAAGAGAGAGGGGAGCAGAAGGTATATTGGAGAGAATTATTGTAGAGAATTTCCCTAATATGGCAAAGGGAACAAGCATCAAAATCCAGGAGGTGCAGAGAAGCCCCCTCAGAATCAACAAGAATAGGTCCACACCTCGTCACCTCATAGTAAAATTTACAAGTCTTAGCGACAAAGAGAAAATCCTGAAAGCAGCCCGGGAAAAGAAGTCTGTAACATACAATGGTAAAAATATTAGATTGGCAGCAGACTTGTCTACAGAGACCTGGCAGGCCAGAAAGAACTGGCATGATATATTCAGA
>PISX010017718.1:0-42604 GCA_004024625.1 Mellivora capensis | reverse complement strand
ACTCAAAATGGATGAAGGACCTCAATGTGAGAAAGGAATCCATCAAAATCCTTGAGGAGAACACAGGCAGCAACCTCTTCGACCTCAGCTGCAGCAACATCTTCCTAGGAACATTACCAAAGGCAAGGGAAGCAAGGGCAAAAATGAACTATTGGGATTTCATCAAGATCAAAAGCTTTTGCACAGCAAAGGAACAGTTAACAAAACCAAAAGACAACTGACAGAATGGGAGAAGATATTTGCAAACGACATATCAGATAAAGGGCTAGTGTCCAAAATCTAGAAAGAACTTATCAAACTCAACACCCAAAGAACAAATAACCCAATCAAGAAATGGACAGAGGACATGAACAGACATTTCTGCAAAGAAGACATCCAGATGGCCAACAGACACATGAAAAAGTGCTCCACATAACTCGGCATCAGGGAAATACAAATCAAAACCACAATGAGATATCACCTCACACCAGTCAGAATGGCTAAAATTAACAAGTCAGGAAATGACAGATGCTGGCAAGGATGCGGAGAAAGGGGAACCCTCCTACACTGTTGGTGGGAATGCAAACTGGTGCAACCGCTCTTGAAAACATCATGGAGATTCCTCAAAAAGTTGAAAATAGAACTACCCTATGACCCAGCAATTGCACTACCGGATATTTACCCTAAAGATACAAACGTAGTGATCCGAAGGGGCACGTGCACCCGAATGTTTATAGCAGCAATGTCTCCAATAGCCAAAGTATGGAAAGAACCTAGATGTCCTTCAACAGATGACTGGATAAAGAAGGTGTGGTATATATATACAATGGAATACTATGCAGCCATCAAAACAAATGAAATCTTGCCATTTGCAACGACGGATGGATGGAACTAGAGGGTATCATTCTTAGTGAAATAAGTCAATCAGAGAAAGACAACTATCATATGATCTCCCTGATATGAGGAAGTGGAGATGCAAGATGGCGGGGGTGGGGGGTAGGAAAAGAAGAAAAGAAACAAGATGGGATCGGGAGGGAGAGAAACCATAAGTGACTCTTAATCTCACAAAACAAACTGAGGGTTGCTGGGGGAAGGGGGTCGCAAGAGGGGGGTGGGGCAATGGACATTGGGGAGAGTATGTGCTATGGTTAGTTCTGTGAAGTGTGTAAACCTGGCGATTCACAGACGTGTACCTCTGGGGATAAAAATACATTATATGTTTATAAAATATAAAAAAATTTAAAAAAAGAATATACCATTAAGATGTAACCACACAATTTATATTAATGCAGTAACTCTTGTATTTAGCTTTATATTGAATACCAAATCCAAATGACACATTTCTTCCCCTAAAGTCTTAAAGATACAGTATTTCAAAATATTTTCTATGTTTACTGATTTTTAAAGATTAATATCTGAAAATTATGTACAATTTTCAAAATATTTACACTCCCATCCATCTGCTATGTAAACATATTCCTATTGCTCTATGTCATTGCTAAATTTGATACTGATAGTCTTTTTGTTTTTAGCCATTCAGGAAGGTATGCATTGGAATCTCAAAATGGTTATAATATGCATTTCTTTGAGTTTCTTTTTATATGTTTATTGACTATTGTCAATGTTTTTATTTTTGAAGGGCCCGTTGAAATCTCTTCCCCATTTTTCTTAATGGTGGTGTTTTTCTTATTGATTTTAAGTGGTTCTTTATATATTCTGGATATAATATCTTTATTATTATATTATTATAATATTATATAATATAATATTATTATAATATTAAATTAAATTAAATTAAATTAAATTAAAATATCATTTCCCACTCTCTGGCTTTCCTTTTTACTCTCTTTATGCTATCTTCCCAGGAACAGAAGTTCTAAAATTTAGTGTAATCATAGTGCCAGTCATCTCCTTTAAGAACAATGTTATTTGTGTCTTATTTCAGAAATATTTGCCTATTCCAAAGTCACAAATATACATTTTCATACAAAAATGTTTACTGTTTTCTCTTTCACATTTAAAACTTTCCACATTTATTTCACCTGGATCTGATTTTTGTATATGGTATGAGAAAGGGATCAAAATTTAATTTTTTTCCCTATGGGCATCCAATTTGCTCAGCAGTTATTGAAAAGGTGGTCTTTTTTCCAATACTCTGCAAGCATCTTCATTACAAATCAAGTGTTAAATAATGCATGACTGCTATTTCTGGACATTGTATTATGTTCCCTAAGACTATTGTTCATCTTTGGCTAATAGCACATAGTCTTAATTACTGTAGCTTTATTCTTAGATTGATATTTATTGGAGCAGTCCAGCCATCTTTTTATTCTTCATGATTGACTTGATTATTCTAGGTTACTGCCATTTCCATATAAATTTTAGAATCAGCTTGTTAAATTTTGCAGGAAAAAAGCTGTTGGAAATTAGACTGACACTGCAGTGAATCTATAAATCCAATGAAAATAGCTGATATGTTCCAATTTTGAGTAATTTCACCCATGAAAATAACGTACCTCCTTGTTTTTTTGTTTTGTTTTGTTTTGTTTTGTTTTTTTGTTTGTTTGGGTTTTTTTGGTGTTAATGTCTCATTATTTTATAGTTTTCTGCTTAGAAATCTGGGATGGAGAACTTAAAGCCATGACCTATGATTTATTTATTTCCCTCTGATTACTGACCTGGTCTATTCTCCTTACAGACATCATGACCAGACCTCCAGAAAAATAGAATAATGGCAGTTGCTAAGAGAAGAGTCCTTATGTATGGAATGATTTGAGTGGGCTGTCCCTGGTTTAGGATTGCCTATTGTAAACAAAACTTCAGTTTATGGATTTATGAGACATGGCTTCTTGGAGAATGTTACATAAGCTATAAACTCTTTGGGTTATAAAATGAGATGTTTCATAATAAAATTTCCCCAGTATATGAAGTGATTTACATATCTCATTAGAGATCTCGTCTATTATTCAGGACCAGAGAACTCCTGCCTGATGCAGAAAGGAAGGACTACGGGCCAAATAGGATATTTCAGATCTTTTCCAACTTTGCTGGTGCCTCTTGATTGCTCATATGGTTGGCAGTATTAGTAAAGCTTAGCAAAGCAGAGTTCTGATTTGTATGAGTTTGTGTTGACAATTACGTATGTTGCATTAGGTCAAGATTTTATACATATTTTGTTAGTTTATTCCTAGAAACATGGTATTTTCATTCTATTTTAAATGTGATTTTTAAAATTCTTATTTTCTGTTTGTTGCTGGTACATGGAATTATAGTTGATTTGCTTTGTATCTATAAACCAGCAAAGTCTTGATTTTTAATTCTAATTATTTACTGTATATTTTTTGGATTTTCTACATATACAACCATGTAATTTTTAGATTTTTACAGTTTTATTTCTTGATTTCCATTGTTTATACCTTTCAAGTTACCTTTGTTTTTTGCACTAGTTACGAACTTCTAGGTTTTTTTGCACATTGTTATGAATATCCCAATTTTAGAAAAAAGCATTAAGTATTTTACCATTAATTATGATGTTAGCTGTAGGTTCTTCTGCTATACTCTGTATCAGATTATTTATTTTTATTTTTAAAGATTTTATCTATTTATTTGAGACAGAGGAAGAGACATACACAGAGCACAAGTGAGGAGGAGAGGCAGAGGGAGAGGGAGAAACAGATTCCCTTCCGAGCAGCCAGCGCCATGCGGGGTTTGATCCCAGGACCCTGAGATCATGACCTGAGCCAAAGGCAGAAGCCCAACTGACTGAGCCACCCAGGTGCCGCTCTGTATCAGATTAATAAAGGTCTTCTCTATTTCTTGTTTGCTAATAGTTTATTTTTAGATCACAAATGGATGCAAATTTTTTTAAATTTTTTAAAAGATTTTATTTATTTGACAGACAGAGACCACAAGTGGGCAGAGAGGCAGGCAGAGAGAAAGGGAGGGAAGCAGGCTCCCTTCCAAGCAGAGAACCTGATGCGGAGCTTGATCCCAGGACCCTGGGATTGGAGCCTGAGCTGAAGGCAGAGGCTTAACCCACTGAGCCACCCAGGTGCCCCTGGATGCAAAATTTTATCAAACTTTTTAAATAACTAGTGAAATGATTTTTCCTTTATTCTATTACTGATATTCTGCATGGTGATAATGAAAATTAAATTTTTTGTTTTAAAAAAACTTTTCAGTGGCACTATAATCTCATCTGGAAAAGTATAGCATTACAAGAATCAGAAGACCAGTAAAGTTCCAGAAATGTGATGTTGATGATAGATGATGATGTTTATCACCATTATAACTGTCTTAGTAAAACAGACCCTTGTAAACTTTGGAGGGAAACTAGGAAAGAAATAGAGGCAGCAGAATAGAACCTTCTTCTTATGGTTTGCTGATTCTATCTCTGGTGTCTCTGGTTGACTATAAAGAATAAGATTTCTTATTTTTTAGTCTGAAGCTTTTAAGGTACAAGTAATCCTTTAGTCATGATAACTTAATTAATCTTTCATAAAATGAGGTGAGAAGGTTTTAAAATACTATGTTAAATAGCCCCTAAGTTTCAAAGACTTCCACAGAGAAATTAAATACATTACAGGAGAGTAGGTGGGAGGGGGAACTACTAATTCCGTATTATATGACTTAATTTGGGGAGATTTTCACTGTTTGCATTAAAGGCATGGCATCTCCAGAACCAAGAGTATTAACTGCCCTCAATTATAGATGTGGAAATGAAAGCTTAGAAAGGTTAAGTGACTGGCAGCAGCCACACATATCGTCACTGTGGTGGGGTCATCGTTGGAGCTCATGACTGACCCACTGCATCGAAAATAGGAAGCGTTGAAATCCTCAACAGAATAGGGGATTTCCTACTAGATATCTTCCTATAAAAGCCACTTAAGCATAATGAGAATAAATATTCTATAAAAACCCTAGGAGAAGGGCAAGATTTTTTTTTTAAGGGTCAAATATTCCCTTTGCCTTTGGCATTAATCAAGCTCCCACCAGTCGTATGAGATGTTCGCCAGTGTGTTTAGACAATTGCATTATCATGGTCCTGACAAGTTCTCTCAGTTTATCCCCAAACTGAGATTAAATTTCTTTCATTTTGGTTCCTTCTCTGGTTTGAGAATAGGGACACCACCAGAGGTAGAGACTGTCAGGTATCAATAAACCATTTTGCCCTTCCACAGAGGAAGGAAATCTTAGGCAATTTATGTTAGAAGTAAATGTTAGAAGAAAATCTTAGGCAACTTCTGAGGCCGGTCTTCTGCCTTGTCTCTCTAGTTATCCATGGTCATTCCTGGTAGTTGTGATTCTGCCCACTGAGTCAGTAGCATGTCCAGGGAGAGCTGAGGAAAGTTTTGCCATCATTGTTCATGTCACCTGAGGGCCTGGGGCCCTGGCTGTGCCTCATCTCTGAGAATCTGTTCTCCCAGTCAAGATTTGGGGTATGAGAGGGATAAGCACTTGGACTATAGTGCAGCAAAGCTGGTGTTCCTGTCTGCTACAGTGTGAATTGTGTCCCTCCTCCAATTTGTTGTTGAAGCCCTAGCCCCCAGTACCTTAGAATATGACTGTATTTGGAGATAGGGTCTTTAAAGAGATGAATAGGTTAAAATGAGGCTGAAGTGTGGACTCTAATTCAGTCTGGCTAGTACCCGTGTAAGTGGGAATTTGGACACACAGAGAGACACTAGGTGCATGCATACACACAGGAAAGACTCAGTGAGGACACAGCAAGAAGGCAAGCCGAGAGAGGCCTCAGAAGAAAACAACCCTGTGAAACCTTGATCTTGGACTTCTAGCCTCCAGAATTGTGAAAAAAATAAATTTCTGTTGTTTAAGATACTCAGTCTGTAGTATTTTCTTATGGCAGTCCTAGCAGACTAATACACCTTCTGCTCTCATTCCTTGTGTATTTTACTCCATTTCTTCATAATTTCTCCTCTTTCTAACTCCTTCCTTCCAGAGATGTTTGGAAAGCATGCACTTATCCTAGGAATGAAAAACAGTGTCTGTTCATTCTTGATGCCCGCTGCATTGCTAAAAGCTGCATTGCTGCCATGTCTCAGTATGTGCTACAGCCAGATACACTGGGAAATGCTGCTACTGGATATTGCTTTTTCTTTATGTGAAATATCTGGTCTTGTCTCCCACTTGCTGGAGGTGTGAGGTTGGGTTCTTTCATTTCTTTCCACCTATTGCAGAGGGCAGAATTCATCTCAAACATACCAGTGGAAGAAGAGTATTTAGAATGAATAGTGTCATACCATTTCTCTTTCCCACTGTTGGAATTTTACCTCCGCCTTCTTTCTCAAAGCGGGAACTAGAAAAACCTAGCCCCTCATCTATTCAGGACCAAAGAAACCAACTATATCACCTAATTTTTAGCTCCTAACAGACATTGGTGATGGAAGGTGGGAGGTTGAAATAACCCTTACATTACTGTCATTGTTTAGTGGACAGTTTCCAGAACCTGCCCACAACTTCCATGTCAGCTGATTTCTGGGCACCTGAAAAATATATTCTTTTGACCCTTACCAGGAACACAGGCCACTCTCACAGTCTTTCAGGGACCATTGAATCATGACCTCCTGTGGCTCTTTTGGAATCCTAGTGTAGAAGAGGAGGCACCACACCCCTTGAGTGGTTCTGGGTTTATGGATTTCACATTTTGCAAAAGCTGTTACAAAATATTATCTAAATGCTTACTTAATCTCTGGGGTTTTTGTTGTTATTGTCGTTTTGTTTCTGTTTTTGTTTTTTTCCCAATCAAGAGTTTAACTTGACAAAAGGGATTCTTAACATGGGTCTTATAAGTTAATTCAGGAGTCCACAGGCCTCAGAATTATGTTGTACAAGAGTGTTGTGTATGTCCATTTTTTTTTTCCAGGAAAAGATTCAGATTCTCAAAGAGGCTCAGAGACAGCCACAACACTATGAGTTGTTGATTTTTTAATACTTTCGTACATTTGAGTTAAGCAGAAAATTCTCTACCTAGTTTTGTCCTTTTGTTATAGTTGTGCATAATCCAGACTCTGTTTTCACAAAGGTAACCTTCGTAGAAAGAACTGTCATATTTGAGTCTGGTATTTTTGTATTACCACATATATTTTAAATCATTAATATAACAAAGACTACAAGTCATTCTTTTGGTATTTTTTATTTTTAAATAATTCTCATGGATCATCAGATGATCCTTTGAAGAATTTTAGTCTCACCAAAGGAAAAAAAAAAGTATTTTCTTAGCAGTATTCTTTGGTATGACTTCAGGTCTGTTACTAGAGGAAGAGTGTCTGAAAGAATCATTCTGGGAGAGGCTGACTCATTTTTTTATAAGGATTTTTAGGGTATTTTCCATTTTTCAGGTTTCTGTTTGGTTTTTTCTATCACTCGCTGCTTCTATAGCAACTGACTGATTAGATTTTATAGGGATTAAGATGTGTATTTGTTAATTTCTTTTTTTTCTCATGTGTGTTATCATCTACAGACTGCAAATTATTTAAAAATCAAACCAAACACGACTGCATAGGCCTGTAAGTTATTTTATTTTTCCATAATGTTTCTGAGCATATGCAGCTTGTTTAAATAAAATTAGAAGTAGTAATTTAGATGTAACAAAGGACACTGAGAAAATTTCAGATGGTTGTTAGGACTTTGGGTAGCTTTCATACAGAAAGATTCTTCAGACTGTATTGGGGGAATCTTCAAATGGAATGCCAGGTCATTTAACCAAACTTCTTTGGATCAAAACTATTGGTATCATTTATGGATCTGTGGTAACTTTTTTTTTCTTTGTATTTGATTTCAAGGGTAAATGATTACATTAATATGGTTATAATAAATTATGTGGTGAATATAAGATTGGAATATAATGTCAACCTCAGTCACCCCTCAAATTCAGTCTTTTTAAAGAAATGTATATCTTCCTCTTCCTTATTTAAGGAGGGAGAAATGGGGATGGATAAGGCAAGTAGAACCCCAAGAGTTGGGGATTTAGTGTGGTTGGGTGTTCAGTGGGTTTTCTTAGTAAGTCCTTATTCTTTCCCTATCTTTAACTACCTATTAGTATTCAGGAATTGAGCAAATTTTTAGAGGAAGTAACTCAGGAGGAACTGTAAAAGGGATGATCTTTCTCCTTCCCCTGATCTGGAACTAATGTCCTCTCCAGAGAGTAGGTTAAAATTAGCAGCCCCAGAAAGTATGTTTAAATAATCAGTTGCTCTCTTTTGTGTCTTGAAAAAAGGGAGAAGGTGTTGATTGGGTGGAGCTTCTTCCTTAATCATCTGTAAGGTTGGAGGGGAAATGGATGAAGGAGAGAGACAGATGGAGAGACTGTGGAGGAAAAACACTGCCAGGTTCTTCTGTCTTGACCAAAAGCAGGAGAGCTATAGGTTTCAAGCATGCAGCCCAGAGCCTTCAGCCTGACCAACCACACCCCCATTTATACATTTGTTTATTTACCTTTCTTTTTAAAATTGAAGTGTAGTTGACACACAGCGTTAATTAGTTTCAGGTGTACGACATCGTGATTTGACAAATCTATATGTTATGCTATGCTCACCATCTGTGTATAGTGTTACTACCGTCTGTCACCTCACATCGTTGTAATAATACCACTGGCTATAGTCCCTGTTCCGTACCTTTTATCCCCATGACCTGTTCATTACATAACTGGAATCCTGTGTCTTCTGCTCCCCTTCATCCATTTTGTCCATCTCCTTAACCCTCCTCTTCCCTGTCAACCATCAGTTTGTTTTCTATATTTATGAGTCTATTTCTGTTTTTGTTTGTTCATTTTTGTTTTTTAGATTCTACGTATAAGTTAAATTATATGGTTTGTCTCTCTCTGTCTGACTTATTTCACTTAGCATAATACCCTCTGGATCTGTGGCTGTGAATGGCAAGATCTCCTTTTTAATGGCTGAGTAATATTACATTGTATATATACACCACATATTCTTTATTCATCATCCCCTTCTTTTAAGAATATCCTTAGGGCTCTCTTTTTCTTCACTTAAATAGCAGAATCAGAATAAATACTATGTTTTTGGTTTTCTCTACTACCTGCCTAGCCCTCAACATCCATTCTTCTAGAATTTTTCTGGTTTTTAATTTCCATTCCAACTTCTTACCAATTTCCCCTTCCCACTGTCATGGGATTTCCCTTCTTGCAGTATTCATTACTTGCTGGGAAAGTCTTGTAAAAGATGTTGAAGAGACATTTGGGAGTTGGGCAGCAAGAATCCCAGCAGGCATGGATTATGCCTCCCAGCTATGTGATGACAGATGAAAACCACCCCACTAAATGTGCAGCATTAACACAGACCAAACAGAACAAAGTACCATATAGCTGAGTTAGCTTTATGAGCAGAGCTTGAGCTGGGCCAACTTAATTGGCTTTCAAAATGACTTGATCTGTATGCATGAAGTCTTCTATCTTAGCAAAAGAAAACAGAAAGATTGTAAGTTTTCATCTTTTGCTTAGAAAGAGTTTATTTATTAATATTGAAATAAGACTTTTTGAAGCTTCCAATAGAAATGTTATGTTATCTTAATGCCTAAGGTGTCTATTTTAGGTAAGATATTTGAATACTTACCTACAGTGGCATTTCTAAGGTGGGAATAAACAGCTGCTGACTTGACATAATTTAGGAGGAATTGGTAAAATTGTGTTCATCAGAAGTCGCGAAGCAGGAGACCTCGATTGCATTCTGGTTTGTTTGGGGTAAATTTCTTTACTCTTAGTTTTAATATCCTAACTATAAAACAAGGGCTGGAGGAAGAAGTAAAACTACTGCTTTCTAAGGTTGGAGCTCTAAAATCCCATTCTTCTAGACAACTTTCTCAAAATTACCTCCTTCATTGGCCTGCTTGAATAACTGAAATTCCTCATTTAGGGACTTTTTTGCAAAACTTACATTGAAGACATTTTTCTCTGGGGAACAACAATAAATTATGGGCTATTAACTACTTAGCAGAAGAATAATTTACCAGACAGCTAGCTAAGAATGTAGCAATGTACAGGAAAGGCTTGTGAAAGAATTAAAGTTCATACAGAATGTTAGCAGCGGATAATTACTCCATAATAACTTGGGCTTCAAGTTTCTGGGTGCTAAGGGAAGTGTAGAAGGCTGGCCCATGTGATGGCTCCATGGTCAAACCTGCTTTGTTGTTTTTCAAAAAGCAGATTGATGCTGGAAGAAAATGGCTCTTCCTCTAAAGGGCCCAAGATGATGGTATGGCTTAGATGACTCCTTTCAAAGGTAGAATGACCAGTTTCCACAGGGTTTATCTTATTTCTGGAAGGGTAGTATTTTTGTACTAAAGTGTGGATGGGGATTTAGAGATGTGTACTATAGACCCCAAAAAGAAGGAAGCAAAAATGCTACATTTCTGCGATAGTCTGTAGGGTACACAGATTTGAAATGTGAATCCACATCAAAGGGGATAAAAAGAAAAATTAATCACATCAGATGAGTGTATCATGTAACACCTGTGCAGCAGCACCAGAAAATGAGGAATAATTCAAAGTGATATTTTGGCAGGGGAAGAAATTGCTTCAGTGGGAACGAAACTGAAGAACCTAGGTCTGGTATTTAGACCAGGCGTGAACCCAGTAACTGTACATTTGGGTAGGTGGCTTAACCACTGTGAGTCTCAGTCTCATTACCTGTAAGATTGCAGTCAGCATCTGTCTCTTAGAGTTGGGGAATTAAATGAAACAACTTGTAAAGGATGAGACATCACTTGTTCTCAGCAAACACTTGCTATTAGTATCATTAGCAATACGACAGTCCTTAGGTGAAAACATCAAATTTAAAAAATAATAAAAATTCTTCCCAATTATACTAGATTAATAAGGCACCAAAGGCCCACATTGGGCATGGCTAGTTCCATCCATGTCACTCTCCTTGCCCCGTTGCCAATGGAAGAGGTGAGTCATGAGCAGGATTTGCCAGTGTCTAGTTTTTAAGTACAGACAGTTCCCAGTAAGGGCATAGGGCCTAGAAGTTTCTAGAAAGGTCTGGAAGATATTTCATCATCTCACCAGGATCCCTTGGGTACAGGATTCCCTCTCTCTCTTTTTAAAAATATTTTATTCATTTATTTATTTGAGAGAGGTGAGCAAGAGAGAGAACAGAAGCAGGGGCAAAGGGAGAGGGACAACCAGACTCCCCACTGGGCAGGAAGCCTGCTGGGGGCTCGATCCTAGGACCCTGGGATCATGATCCAAGCAGAAGGCAGATGCTTAACCAACTGAGCTACCCAGGCACCCTCCTCCCTTTTATATGTATTAAAGAAGTCCAAAATATGATGTAATGCCCAATGCATAGAAAATTCTATCTTGTGATTTATTTAGTTAGAAGCATCAGAATTCTGAGGAACTGTGTTTTAGGCTGTACACTATTGAGTATGAGTGAATTATATGTAACATGCAATGATATCATGTGATTTTCCATTTGTATCCTATAGTGACTTCCTTGCATTGGCCAGGTTTTTGGAACCAGAGTATTAAAGTGGCAGTTTCTAAATTTTTTGTATCTTAGACATAAATTATATTGTGGCTCCTTATACTTCTGAAGCAGTTTTACCCTACTCAAAAATAATTTATGCCAAGTGTTACTGCCTCATTGCAAATAGGATGTAGGCTTTGCACCATGAAATTTTACTGCCTGGCTCACATGATTTTAGTATGCTTCAATGTGGAGTAAGTTTTCCAAGTGAGAACATTTGGCAAGCATAAAAGGCTGAAGTCTTCATTTTAAGTACCCTCTTTCCCAAGTTTCTCCAAGGATGAGGGAAATTGTTGGCACGCTGACAGATGTTTTATTGCTATGTGGACATCACATTTCTAGAATTCTTCTTAGACAGGCTAATTGACATTACACCTGACTACTTGTACTTACCCTTTTCAGGTGGTAATTTCCCTTTGACCAAATCATTACTAGCCTCAAGAGGAGTTGAACTTAGTAATGTGAAACAGAGAAGCATGCCAAGAAAGAGGTAGAACACAGAGATATCCTTTCCACAGTCTCTGTGGGCACCAGGTTTAATCCACAATCCAAGACACCTCCAACTTCTTGGATAAATATGCCTGTGGCAGGGAAGCTACTACTTTCTGTCTGTATTCCCTTCTCACTTCTTTTGCTTTTCGTTGTTTCTATAGTGGGCTGAAATGATAGCTCCCAGAAAACATATGTCCATGTCCTAATCCCCAGAACTTGCAATGTGACCTTATTTGGAAAAAGGAACTTTGCACATGTAATTAACTTAACGATCTTGAGAGGAGGAGCTTATCCTGCACTCAAAATGCAATCATAAGTATTCCTAGAAGAGAGAGACAATGAGGAGACATGCAGAGAAGAGAAGGAGGCAGTGTGACCCTGAGGCAGAGACTGGAGCCATGCAGCCATAAAGTGACAGCTGCCAAGAGCCAGCAGGAGCTTGCAGAGGCAAGGAAGGATTTTTCCCTACAGCCTTTGGAGGGACTGTGGCTCTGTGGCATCCTGATTTTGGTTTCCTGCTTTCAGAACTGTGAGAGAATACATTGCTGTTGTTTTTAACCTCCTAATTTGTGGGGATTTTTTACAGTGACCACAGGAAACTACTTTTCACTGTCTCTTTTACTCCATTTCAGTTCTTCTACACTTTAGTGCCACTTGTCTGTTTATGCCCTCCCTCAAAATTTCTCTCCCTCCCTCTCTCTCTCTGTCCCATTGTTGTATCATTGCCAAGGCAAAGCATATACCAATAATGAATGCATACAGTTATGATTGGGCTTTTGCATGTTTGACTGTTAAGGCAAACTAATCATGTTTTAAACTTTAATGGATATATAGATCACTTGGAGGTTCTGTTAAAAAAAAATGCAGGTTCCTGACTTCTACCCTAAGACATTTCTGATTTTATCAATCTGGATGGGACCCGAGAACCTGCTTTTTATAGAAGACCCTGACAGATTCTTTTTTTTTTTTTTTAAGATTTTATTTATTTACTTATTTGACAGACACAGATCACAAGTAGGCAGAGAGGCAGGCGGAGTTGGTGGGGTGGGGGGGGGAGCAGACTCCCTGCTGAGCAGAGAGCCCCAGGTGGGGCTCGATCCTAGGACCCTGAGATCATGACCTGAGCTGAAGACAGAGGCTTTAACCCACTTAGCCACCCAAGCGCTCCGCCTAAGGGATTCTTATATAGATGGTCATCAATCAGCACTTTGGAAAACATTAAAGTAAGGCATGACTCCCTTAATCTATCAAAAACTGATGTGGATTTATGGTATGGGCCTGTCAGTGCAAAAGCCCATTACAATCTACTAAATTGTGTTTATGGAAATCCCGGTCCTCTGTCTGTGAAAACATAGGTAGCATCAAGAGGATTTAGTTAGAGTTGCATTTAAGAACACACCAAATGTTTCCTTAACACTCATTGGAAAGCCAAGAGGGGCTGGCATGCCATTTTCTGGAACATTCCTTATTTCCACTACCTGGAAAGAGGATTGGACAGGATTGGCTGGACCATGTTCTCACACCTTGGGCCATTTTTGGTCTGCTTCATGGTTGTACCACTCAAGGTGGAAAGTGCCAGTGTCACAATTTTGCCCTACAGTGAGGCTCTTCTCCCCATCTGCTTAGCAGCTCTAAACATAACCCAAAGGAAGAGTGGTTGTAGAATTCTAGGAGGATTCTGACTGGAAGCAGCCCCAGCTTACTTTCTTCAGTTTTCTTTTTTTTCTTTCTTTTTTTTTTTTTAGATTTTATTTATTTATTTGACAGACAGAGATCACAAGTAGGCAAGAGAGGCAGGCAGGGAGAGAGAGGAGGAAGCAGGTTCTCTGAGGAGCAGAGAGCCCGATGCGGGGCTCGATCCCAGGGCTCTGGGATCATGACCTGAGCCGAAGGCAGAGGCTTTAGCCCACTGCGCCACCCAGGCGCCCCTTTCTTCAGTTTTCTTACAGTCCTCCTCAGACTTGGGAGTTTTCTGGAACTACTTGGTTTTGCAAGCTATAGCCAGAGGCCACCCAACCAGAAGGTGATCAGCTTTCATTCCTTGACTGACTGTAAACTTTACTACACTAGGGACAGAAATTAGAGGGTGAAGAGGGTTGTCAGTGTGTGCCTAGAATAGGGTATTGTATGGCTGTGATGGGGCACAGAGTCCCCTTTTCTTCCTCCTCCTTCCTACTTCCCCTCCTCCCCTTTCTCCTTTTTCTTCCTCCTCCTCCTCCTCCTTTACTTCTTCTTCTGCTAAGTGGAGTAGGTATTCTCTCATGAATTAGAAATGCTGGTTTATTAGGAAACTCTCCTATAAGGACCCCATCACACCACTCTTTTTGGATGCCTCCAGGTCATATTGACTTTATCTCCCTCCTGCTTCCTCACAGTGCTTCTCAGGCATTTGGCTTGCTTCCTGGATGGCACGCTGTCTTGAACTCTTCTCGGTTTTGTATGCATTGCTGAAACTGCTCCTTTAGGTCAGGATTTATGCCTTTCGCAGCAACAGAGTAAACACAGCAAATACTTTACAAATTGATTTAAAATCTTGATCTTTTAAACAGTTGAACTTTAAAGTATGGTGTTTCTACCTGTCATTGAGCAGTGGTTCTCAAACCTTAGCTGAAAGATTTGTTACAAGAGAGATTGCTAGTTCCCACCCCTTGAGTTTCCGTTTCTGCTTCTGTTAGAATTTTCATTTTTAACAAGTTCACAGCTAATGCTACTGACTTAAGGGCCATTCTTGGAGAACCTCTGCTCTAGAGAATGTACACTTTTTCCTTTGATGGCTTCCTATTATGAGATACAAAAGTCTGATTTATATAGTTTTGGAGAGATTAAATGGTGTCTTTATAACTCAAATACCAGACTTCAAATTAGTAAGCCAAGCAAATGTGATAACACTTTTGTAAGTGTTATGATGCTTTAAAAGCATGATGGAATTCTCAGTTATAAGCTACGGTCCATTTGAAACTTGGTCAGCTGCCTAGTGTGTCATGCTCAGTTTTTCAACTCATCCTTTTTGACCTACAACCATTTCTTTACAAGCAGCCTCAACCGCAGGTTAGATGTCCTGATCACGTTTCCCCTTATTTCTTTCACTCCCATTCTCAGAGGGTCGTCTTCAGCATCCCCATGCCCAAGAAATCTCATAGTTTGGGGAAAAATTAAATGTGACCTCCCTTTCACCCAATACCTGTTTTATTTATTTTTATTTTTTTAAAAATATTTTATTTACTTATTTGACAGAGAGATCACAAGTAGGCAGAGAGGCAGGCAGAGAGAGAGGCGGGGCCGCCCAGCAGAGATCCCGATGCAGGCCTCCATCCCAGAATCCTGAGATCATGATCTGAGCCAAAGGCAGAGGCTTAACCCAGTGAGCCACCCAGGTGCCCCACTACCTGTTTTAAAGCACATGAATAAATTGAATGTTGTAACTTATACCATGCACTTTTGTTTTAGCACCATGGCCTTTGGGGCTCTTCAGGTTGACATTATGTACTTATTCCTAGCCTTAGAAGTACCATGAGGTATATTGCAGAACTTTTAACATTTGAAAACCCTTGCTCTTTGGAAGAGAAAAGTATTCTAAGCTGAGAAAATGCACTTTCATTTGGACAAGTGGAGCAGAATTGGTTGCTATCAAAAGTTTTGGTAATTCTATAATAGGAGCTTCTCATAGCTTTCAGAGCTTCAGGACTAATATTCTGAAGTCTTTGTTTCTTTTTCTTTTCTTTTTTAAAAAGATTATTTATTTATTTATTTGACAGAGAGATAGAGAGAGAGAGAATAGTGGGGGAGCAGCAGGCAGAGGGAAAGGAAGAACCAGACTCTCCACTGAGCAGGGATCCTGAAGCGGGGCTGAATCCCAGGACCCTGGGATCATGACCTGAGCCAAAGGCAGCTGCTCAGCCAACTGAGCCACCCAGGCGCCCAATTCTTTGTTTCTTACTTGAGTTTACAGGGCAAGCTTGCTTCCCAGAGTGAGGGTGAGCCTGTCACCAGGACTTCAACAATGTCTTCATAATAGATCAGACATTTTGAGGTTTCTTCTTTTACACGACCGTCTGTTGAACCTAATACCCTTGCCACTTATTGTTCAGTGTCTTCATATACTTTCTTTGCGTGTGGGAGGCTTGCTGGTCCAGCTCTCTGCACAAAGTAGGATTCGTAAGTATAAGTCTGCATACCCATCCCTTCCCCATCGTGAGACTAAAACCAGTCAGATCATGAGACTAAAACAAATCAAAGAAAATAAACAAAACAAGTAGTGTAAAAGACGGATATTACAATTATCAAGCAGAAAAGAAGCAAAAGTCTTTTAAAAAGACAACATGTTTGGAATAGGTTGTGAAAATGGATGCTTCAGAAACTGCCACCCATGTACGCAGAACTACTTCTCAGCTGTGTTTCTCTGAATAGATGAAAGGAAGAGATTGCAAAAGAAAAAGGAAACAAAGCAAAACAAAACTGCTTAAGTTGCCCCTATAGGACAAAGCTCCTGGGATTCTAAGTTCTTCAGAAGAAATATATCATAGAAATGTTATAAACAGCCAGGATCTCCTCTCCTTGTCCTCACTCAAATTCTTTACACTAATACAAATTTCAGAGTTGTAGTACAGGTCTTTTTTGTTTTGTTTTGTTTTGCTTTGTTTTAAATAATTTGCAATTAGGTTTCTTTGTTTAGTACAGTGTGTCCAGCCTGTAACTTACATGTGCCGAGAGTAGCATGGTCTCCTTAGGTCTTGTACTGAGAGTAGTAATTAGAACTGAATGAATCCCATTTAACATAGTGGTCCAATGTCAGTCAGTCCTACACCCTTGTTCTTCAAATTCAGAGAAAAGTTAAATTGGTACAAAAATAAATTCTCTTGAAACATTACTCCCTGGACTTGACATTTTGGTGTTTTGGCTCTTTTGATGTTTAGCATTGAATACTGAGGAGTAAATAACAATGGGAGCCTTTCTGAGAATACCACATGAACATGGTAATTTATAAAGTAAAAGTTGCCCGATGTCCAGGAGTCTACATTTTAGGCTCTTGGACTGCAATTTCAGTATCCATGACCCTGGTCTGTTAAATGATAATCTGAACTAGTGAACGTGTCTACACATTGAGCAATCATTGGAAAGTTCATTAACAGAAAGATTTAAGCTTTGTGTATGTGTGTGTATCTACATGTTTGTGCAGTTCAAAAATATCAATTACAAATGACAGTGTGGTTGAAAACCTTAGAATAAAATACCCATAAAATAAATAAAACAAAGAAGATAAAATGCCAGAACTAAAAGTAGCCTTAGAGTTCCTTTTTTGCCCCAGTCACTCATTATAGTTTAAAAAAATGGTGTCAAGAAAGGGCAAATGATGTTTAAGACCCCACAGCTTTCTGCCACTTCATGTTTAGATCCCCAGTGGGACTTCAGTGACTTTCACTCACTGTACCGTTGCCAAGACTTTTTTAAAAATGAAGGAGTAGAGGGCTTAGAATCAGGCAAAGAGTACAGATGAAGAATATTAGTTGCTGCAGGAAGAGCACCATTTATCAGGTGAAACCCACGTAGTAGTGGCAAGAATGTTCTTTAGCTGGCTGTCCTCCACCCTCCCTCTCCCCTACCCCGCTGAACTATAGAAGTGTTTGCTGGTAGAGACAGTCTCTCCTGTGTCCAGGGAAGCGGTGCTGTTTGATCTCATCCTCATACTTGCCATTTACCAAGATATCTAAAGTTTTCTTTTTTTTTTTTTCCCTCCCAAGGGTCAGAAATGCTCACTCCCATTCAAAATAATTTTTTTTTTAAGTTGGCGACAGCATATTTGAGACTAGGTAACAAAAATGCATTCAGAAGGATCAAAATACAAAAAAGTAGACCTGTCTCATGACATGGAGAGATTTTAACTGCTTTTCCAAAGACAGTGAACCAAGAGTGAAATAGGGGGAGAAGCCATGAAAACCAAGTGTGTGAAAAAATAAAGACCATCAGAAAAACAATCTGAATGTAGGACTTCATTTAGCACTTTTCTTAATCTTCGTGGCTTTGAACATTTTTTCCTCACCAAATGTAAGAAAATAGAGATAGTTTTCTAGAACAGAGAACAAAATATCTTTTCCAAAACATTAGATTATGCAGGCTGACTGGGGATCAAAGCAGTTCTTAATGGAGCACTAGATTGATGGTAAACCTCCCTAGTGATTTGGGGTTTACTTAGTGAAGAACTTCTTTTTGGCTCCAAAAAAATCTGAGTTTCTACTTGAAGTTGAACACAAGGTCAAGATAACCCAGTCATCATCTTGGAGTTGAGTGAGTTTACTTCCTCTTTTCAGCTTTAGTCTGAAAAGCTTTGAAATATAATTTAATAGTAAGAGATAGCATACAATTAGTAGGTAGATATTTTAGGAATCCTAAAATGTTTGGGAAACATGAAGTTTCTTAAAAGGGGGAATTTGGGATATTAATGAAATTAAGTACCTTAACTTATAAAGAACTGCAATACTATTCAGTGTTAGGAGGACAAGAATAATGTGGAAAAACATTCTTAAATTTGGAAAACTTTATGATGGCAAAAGAGGAATTAAATTAATCTCGATAAAGGAAATGGGAGAGAGTGCAATAAAAGAGAATACATTATTTTTCTAAGATTATAGTGCACAGAACACACCAACCATCTGGAAATATCTTCCAGTCAGAGTTCCTGGCAAGAATATATGCAAAGCAATTGCACTTATAGTGAAAGGTCTCATTTGCTTGGTACTTGCTATTGACTAGACTCTGGGTGAAGAATTTTGGAAATGGTGTCTAATTTTATCCTTGAGACAATCCAGTGAACTAAGTGCTTTTACATATGTTTTACAGATAAAGAAAATGGAGGTTTACAAAGGTTGAATAATGGTGTCAAGTCTTAGAGCTAATTGGTGTGGGAAGTAGAATTTGTAGTCCATTTTCTCTTTACTCTGAGCCTTTACTTCAACCACTCAATTGTTCTTTCTGTATCCATTGTTTCCTTTCACTGTCTCTTAGGAAAGTTCAGTCCAAATGCCTGTCAGATATCTCTGTAAGTGTTGGAAATTAAGCCAGTTCTCCTTTTTAATTTGTGTAGGGATGGCCTGATATTTACTAACCGAAATACTATAATATTGAAATCAGACTGAGGTTTAACAGCAATTTAAATTAGATGAAACTTTGCATTATTATATGTGAAAATATGCATAGCTTACATTTTAAAAAATGCCATTCATCTAAATTTTAACACTTCTAGTATGAGCATATTTATGAGATTACTACTTTTAAAAATGTGCTTTTTAATCTAGATTTAGTGTTTGCTAGCATAAACATATTTATATTAGATTAGTATTCCACTGGGTTCAAATATTTGCTTTTTTGCTTCAGTGGACACCTGTTAGTCACATTAGAAATCTGTTTTTGACTTTTACTCTTTAACAAGCCCATTATTTGGCTCCCGTTCTTTTAAAAGTGACCAGTTCAAGAACTGACTGTGACTGTGACTGCGACGCGGGTAGTTTTTCTGAACAAATGAGGTTATTAAGTTCCCTATAACTGGCTCAAAATGAAGCTTGTATTTTATTTACAAAGTGGCAGTTGACACCAGTTGTTTGACAAATGTCAGTCTGATGAGAAAACTGCTGCCACCTGATAAATGTAGGGCAAACTCCAAGAAAAGCAGTGCTCTTCATACGTCCTATGAGGATTCAGCTTGAACTAAAGGGCTTTCATTTGGCTCTGATGATGAGGTTCATGATTCACTTTTAAAAATGAAAAGGTCCAAACCAACGGCTTATTCTTTATGAAAACTTTTACAAGTTTGCAAACACATCGCCTACTCAAGTACATTGCTAAGTAGACAGTCACACAAGTATAGTGGAGTATATATTAGAAAAATGGGCAGTGGTTTTGGGAGTCCATAGCAGAGGGTGGCTGAGTCTTCTAGCAGATATTGGGGAAAGGATCACAGAGGAGGAGTATTTGCTCTGGGTTTGAATGTGTTGGCCAAAGTCATCAGATGAAGCCTGCCATGCACCAGAAGAAATTGCTATTAAGAAATTTGAATTGATAGGGACGCCTGGGTGGCTCAGTTGGTTAAGCGGCTGCCTTCGGCTCAGGTCATGATCCCAGCGTCCTGGGATCCAGTCCCACATCGGGCTCCTTGCTCAGCGGGGAGCCTGCTTCTCCCTCTGCCTCTGCCTGCCACTCTGTCTGCCTGTGCTCTCTCTCTCTCTCTCTCCCTCTCTCTCTGACAAATAAATTAATAAAAAAGAATTTAAAGAAATTTGAATTGATAAATAGTACTTTTTTTCTTTAAAGTTTTCTGGTGGAAATTAACCTTTATTTATCCTTTGCACAGAGAACATTTCCACTTGCTTTTTTCCCACTTGTTCCTATTGAATGTATGTTGGGCCTGTCAAGTCCTCTGTCATTCCATAGATCTCTCAAGCCCCTGGGAATCAAATGAGGACCAGGTAGTGTGAATAATGTGTTCCATGGAAAACATCTCTTCTTTGCATGTGCTCGTTCCAGGAGAAGAAAGGGTTATGATAGGAGACTGACTGGCCTGAGAGGTCAGCATAATTCAAATGAAAAAAATATTAGATCAATTAAAAATAATTTAGCTTTCTGTCAGCTAGCTGCTAGCTTCCTTAAAGCAAGAAAGGCCACCTGCCTAGATTATAATCAAGTTGTGCCAGATCCTGCAATTTACTTCCTTAGTGTTATGGGTCTTAATGGGTTTTCAGAGACCATACCAAAGAAACCAGAAAGTGGGCACTAGATTACCACATTTGCTTGGCTTATCAGCAAAGCCAAGAAATAACTGTATACCTCTATCCTACCATTTTGTTCAGGGAGATTTTGTGGGCACACACTATACTCATTTCCTAGATTGGCAGGGCACATTAAATTCTGGACTATGATTTGAAATGGAGATCACTGTTATCTCATTAGCCATGAACATCATTTTTTGAGGAATTGAATGGAGAATTATATAAGTCAGAGGAACATTGGGTGGTTATTTGTAGCCTTTGTAATAAACTTAAAAATTTACATTTAAAAAATAGAGGTAGAAACATATTAACACTGGGCCCACTTTCCCTGGTGAAACCACACTAAGAGATTTTGGAAGCAATCTAGATTTGCCTAATAATGGTTCTTCACTATTTTTCGATTGTGATACATATGGTTACATGTGAGACACTCTCATGGCTAAATGCAGATTTGGAAATTGAATTACTACTAAGATAAAATAGATTTTGAATCATGCACAAATCATATGCTCTGATCTCTATTCTTTTTTTCAAAATTCATTTGCTATATAGCTATGTATCTCAAGATCCCAGTTAAGGAGAACTTAGTGTAGAACATTAAAGATTTTGTTCTTTACTTCCTATGCCCCTGAGATTAACGCAGGCAAATTTAAAGATCTAGAACAGATGTCTAATGTTATTAGTGGTGAGGATGGATTGGGGAGTGAGTAGGAGGGAGGTCACAGTAGTCAATATGTGTTTTCTGCTAGTTGTAGAAGTTCTTAAGAGATTAAAATGTGAGATGGAGAGTATATTATGGTATGCCTCTTGTTAGGTGTGCCCATGGAATTATTCTGGCACATATTTACATATGAAGTATAGCAGAATAAGAAAAAAAATGTGGAAAACCACTGTTAAATGTGTTATCCTAAAAAGAGCATTTCCAAAACCCAGATACCCTCAGCATGAGGATATTTCCTTTAGTTTTTAGAGTTTACAAATTCCTAATTTATTCAGTCTGGCAGCAGTATTATTAAACAACATCATAGCTATTTTAGAGCTAATTTTATTTGCTACTACTCTCCTGGGACTCTTGACTTTACTTCTGACTGTAAGTTTTATCTGCCATTTGGAGTGGAAGTTGCAGCTTAGAATCATTGGCTGTTTCGTTAAAGAGATTAATATACCTTTATAGGTAGAATTCTGCTGCCTCACTTCATGTTGCGGTTCCCACACCTTCCAGAAATGATGTCAAGTGTTCACCTTCTAACCGTAATAGTCATGTGAAGTCATGAAAGCAGCCAAAAATCCTTTTGAGATTTCAGTTCCTTTATACGTGATCTATCTTTGGCACTTTAACCATAGAAAATGCCAACTCAGCTTGTTTTCCAGTAAACTGTAATTTCCCAGAATTATACAACAATTATACATTTTTCTAAGTCATGTCAAAATATATTTCTTCTGTGCTTAATTGCATTCTTGTGGTTACTGATTGTTTGACAACAGAAACACATTTTTTCTGTCATCCATCTTCCCTGCATGGTTTCCATAGTGAAGCTATATTCTCAATTCCACAAATCTCACCCATACAAAAACAAAAAATGAGATACACTGAGTAAGCACAGGAAGATGGAAATTTAATGCTGATTCTTTCATATTGTTTACTTTTTTTGATTTCTCTACTAAGCTAAATGGCATTTGATATCTGAATTTTTCAAAAAGTCATATATCAAAGACATCTTCAGATATGGGAAGCTGTAAGATGACTGTACATCTATTTTTTTCCAACCATAAATTGTTCATAAATTATAATAAAATATACCAAGGAGTGTATTTTCCTGGAATGATGTTTCCAAGAATTGGTTTGATGAATTGGACCGTGTAGAGTGGATTGTAAGAGATAATGGAGGGTAAATTGTGAGTGTCATTTGGTTACATGACAGTTTTATTAAAACTTGTAAAGAATTATTTCTTTTTTTTCATGAAATTCGTCATGTGATGGCTTTATGTCTCAGAAGAGGGAAAGGTAAACAAGAGGCGGTACTGGTGAATTTCACAGCAACAAGTGTTGCCTGAATTTAAAATGCATCAAGTCAGGGGCGCCTGGGTGGCTCAGTGGGTTAAGCCTCTAGCCTTCGGCTCGGGTCATGATCTCAGGGTCCTGGGATTGAGCCCCGCATTAGGCTCTCTGCTCAGCAGGGAGCCTGCTTCCCCCTCTCTCTCTGCCTGCCTCTCTGCCTACTTGTGATCTCTCTCTCTCTCTCTCTGTCAAATGAATAAATAAAACATTTTAAAAAATGCATCAAGTCACAACTTAAAGTAATTCAGAGGTGAGTCAATGTGAAATGTAACATATTTATAATTTCAACAAATGATTTATTTTGAGGTCTCTCATTACTTAAAAGTGCCAATTGAAATCAGAATGTTGGATTTTTAGGACAAAGAAAATCATTTTATCAGTTAGGTTTTGTTTTTTTAAAGAAAAAACTTTTGTTGACCCTTAAACAGTGTAGGGGTTAAGAGAACTGACACCTCATGCAGTCATAAATCTGTGTATAACATTTAACTCCCCCAAAACTTAACTACTAATAGCCTATCATTGACAAGAAGGCTTACTGATAACATAAACAGCTATTTTATGCTACATGTAGTATATACTGTATTGTTACAATAAAATGAATAGAAAATGTTATTAAGGGAATCATAAGTATGAGAAAATACATTTAAAGTATTGTTCTGTATCTATCAAAAAAAATATCTGCCTATAAGTAAACCTGTTCAGTTTGAACCCGTGTTGTCCAAAGGTCAACTATATATAGATGATTTCTATTAATATTTTAAAATAGCATTTATGTTATTGTTTTTTGTAACTCCAAAGAGATTATACTTGAAACACAATCTCCATAAACTATGTAGCTTATGCCGGGTGCACAGTTAGCCATTAACTGGAGATTTCTGCATAATCAATCACAACAATAATTCATCCCTAGAATGGGTAGGAAAAATCATTCTTTTTGTCAACAAAGAAATTTAGAATGGGGCAATATGATTTTAACCTGAATTATCTAGATAATTGGACATGTTAGATTGATTTATAGAATTTAATACAGTAAAGTCTTTTATTGTTTTATTATTTATTTATTTTTTTAAAAGATTTTATTTATGTATTTGTCAGAGAGGGAGAGAGAGAGAGAGAGCGAGCAAGCACAGGCAGACAGAGTGGCAGGCAGAGGCAGAGGGAGAAGCAGGCTTCCTGCCGAGCAAGGAGCCCGATGTGGGATCGATCCCAGGACACTGGGATCATGACCTGAACCGAAGGCAGCCGCTTAACCAACTGAGCCACCCAGGTGTCCCGATTAAAGTCTTTTAAAAATTCTCTCCTTCATAAGAGCAATGCAAAAACTGGCAAAAATTGTCAGAATTGGAATTTTCAGAACCCTAGAATTTGATAAGTCTGGTAGCAATCCGGATTGCATTTACTGAAGAAAAGTGACTGAATCTCAGTAAGAACAGAGAGTTTTGTGATGTTTTGATTTATCATGGCTCCATCTTCTGTCTCCAGCTCTGTGGTGGACTTGAAAACCGACTTTCTGCAGTCAAAGTGAAACCCAGCAGTCTGATGGCAACTGGAAAGGATAGAAGGAGGTTGAAACTCCTTCAAAGACCTGTTGCTAGAGCACTGCTATTATTTATCCTGTTTGGTGGTCTGCTGAAGGCCCCACTTGCAAGACTGTGTTTCTTTGAACTCAGTCAGAGATCACCAGTGCAAAAAACCTCTTCTCTGAGGATGTTTGTCAAAAACAGTTACAGAAAATTGTTTAATTTCACAGCTGCCTGAGGTAGTTGATAACTGTTGTGGAAACTAACCATAAACCCAAAAAGGAAAACTGGGGGGCTGATTTCCAGAAGGGGTTTGAAAAGTGCTAGTGTATTCCTGGAAGTCTATGAGGACTTGAACATGCATAGGCATATGAGCATGCCCAGAAAAGACCCAAGAAGGCTCTAACTTTCACCTCCAGTTGTTTTTTTGAGGCTCTGTGTAAGCAGGAAGTGAAAGCTAAGGCAGAGTCATCAAGTGTTTGTCTAAAAGTTAGAGAGTGTTACTGAAATTCGACGAGAACTGGAACTGAAAAGAAGGGATCACTCAGAAGGAGCTTTAGCCTCCCATTAGCCAAACCTAATGTTGGCAAGGGAATCCAGGACTGTTCCAAATCTAAGACAAAATAACCCAGGGAGGTAGGTTTATGTCTTACCTTTGGACATTTTTCAATTAAAAGTCAATGATGGGAAAGCTTCTTTTGGAAGATTGTTGAGGCCCAGAGGAAAATAATCAAAACCCACAAATAAAATGAACAATGGTTGTCAGAGACTGAAGAAGGGGGAGGGGATTGCCTGCAAATGGGCACAAGGAACTTTTTGGGAAAAGGAAAATATTTTATGTCTTGATTGTTAAAAAGTTTATTATATGTAAATATATGTTAATAACCTAAATGTAAAAAAGAAATGTTTACTAAATAATAAAACAAAGATAAACAACCCAACTAAAAATGAACAAGGAAAGTAAAAAGGCAATTTGTAGTCTCTCCCTCACCCACCAAAAATTAAGAAGCTCAAACTTTAGAATAATTAATAAAATGAAACTTTATACAAAACTGAGATAAATTACACTTTCTATTGACAAAAAAAATTTTTTTTAAGATTTATTTATTTATTTGACAGACAGAGATCACAAGTAGGCAGAGAGGCAGGCAGAGGGAAAGAGGGGGAAGCAGGCTCCCTGATGAGCAGAGAGCCCCATGCAGGCTCAATCCCAGGACCCTGAGATCATGACCTGAGCCAAAGTCAGAGGCTTAACCCACAGAGCCACCCAGGTGCTCCATATTGGCAAAATCAGAGCCACCCTGGTGCCCCATATTAACAAAAATTTTAAATGTATATTGTGTGAAATTTTGGGAAGTTAAGACCTTAGGGTAGGAATGTAATTTGGAAAAACCATATAGAAAAAAATGTAAGAGGATCTTGAAAAATTGTGTATACATCCCATATGATGCAAAAAAAATACATTTCCAGCCATTTACTCTGACAAATTCTGTATCTTCTTAGAGCAGGAAACCCAAATAAGGAGTTTATGCCAAACTTGCAGTTTTTGCACTTGCACTTTCCTGAATCTACAGAAGATCTTCATATGGCTCATTCTTCTTGTCATCAGTGTTAGTGCAAACATTGCTTCTACTGTGAGGTCTTCCCTAACCATCCAATCTAAATTAGCCATTTTCCCATCCATTATCACATCAGTGTTTCATTTTTGCTCACAGCTATATCACTGTCTGAAATTACTTATTTGTAGCTATTTGTATTTTCTGTCTCTCCCAAATAGAATGTAAACAGCTGAAGAGCAACAACTTTGTCTACCTTCTTTTGTAAGTAGGCCCTTTAATAGGATCTGGCAAAGCAGACACTCAAATACTTAATGTCACAATGTTGCTTATTAGAGCAAAATAATGGAAAAAAAACCAAAATGTGTATCAGTATTGGATATTATTATGTCAGTTATAAAGATAACTAAAAATTAAATTAAATATACTAGTAAAGAATAGTGCTAAGTGAAAAAAAAACCCAACTTGTCAAAATGTATACTTAGTATTGAACTATAAATGTGGATTAAAAAACATCTGGACACTGCTTCTCAAAATGTGAGGATCAGTGTAGACTTGTGAATGGTTTGTTATGATCTATTATGAGAAAGTGAGAATGGAATGTGTTTAGAAATTTTTTTTAAAGATTTATTCATTTATTTGAGAAAGAATGAGAGGGAGCACAGAGGGAGCAGAGGGAGAGGGAGAATCTCAAGCCGACTGCCCACTGAGCCCACTGTGGGCTCCATCTTACAACCCTGAGATCACGACCTGAGCTGAAATCAAGAGCTGGAAACTTAACCAGCTGAGCCTACCAGGTACTCCTGTGTTTAGAAGTTTTAAGACAATTTGGTAGTGCCATGATATCTAAGTATGGAATCAGTGAATTTGTTTCAATAAACAATGACATATACACTAGTATAGGTGTGGCTGAATTCCCTAGTGAGTTGAATGTAGTTGTTTGTATCAGACAAAGGCAATAGCATGATATGTGGTCTGCAACAGATTGTGGAAAGCACAAAATTAAAAACTAAAACACTCAGCCCTTCACTACATGAGAAACATAGCTTCAGATAATATTTCATATTATTAAAGTTTACATAAAGATATGAGAAGTATGAACATTGACTGGAAAAATAGAAAAAAGCTAATTTCATGGCAGCAAATGTAGATGTGTACATCATGGGTAGAACGATGGGATTAGGGATTAGGAATGAATGAGGTCTTATGTTTATCCAGTATGCTTTAGTGTATTTATTGAAAGAAAATGAGGCATGTGACAGTAGAGGCCTAGTTAGCCAAAGGGAGCCATTTGGTTGTAAACTTAGATTGACCCCACCCCTCCCAGTGGAACTTACTTGCAAACCCCGGGTACAGGGGCAGGCCAACTAGATGGAGACATCCAATCAGTGGGGCACGCATATATTTACTGTGGTGAGTTGAAATCTCCTTGGCTACCTGTGTGTGGGCCGGGATCAACCACCTCTATAAAGGTTAGTCTGTGAGGCTGGGGGGAGTGAGTAGGTGGAGTAGTAGTAGCTGATGGGATAGCCATTGGGGTAGTTGTTGGGAGCACCGTCTTCATGGTCATCGGGAGCGTCGGGAGCGTTGTGGTTGTCCTGGTCATCGTAGTCGTCGGCAGAGGCGCTGCCGCAAATGGCCTTGCCTCTGGGAGCGGCGCTGCCACGAATGGCTTTGCCGCCAGCAGCTGCGGCGCCGCCATGAGCGGCGTCGCCGCCAGGAGTGGTGCCGCCGTGAGCGGTAGTCGTCAGGAAGTGGCCTCGTCTGGGGAGTGGCCTTGTTGGGAGTGGCCTTGTCCGGAGCAGCCTCGTCCGGAGTGGCCTCGTCCAGAGCAGCCTCACCTGGGGTGCGGCCTCATCCAGAGCAGCCTTGTCCGGAGCAGCCTTGTCCAGAGTGGCCTCGTTCAGAGCAGCCTCATCTGGGGTGCGGCCTCGTCCGGAGCAGCCTTGTCCGGAGTGGCCTCGTCCAGAGTGGCCTCGTCTGGAGTGGCCTTGTCTAGGAGCGGCTTCATTGGGAGCGGCCTTGTCAGGGTCATCGTCATCACCTCTTTGTAACAGACGGCCCCTACCGGTCGGTTTGGTTTCTGATGCTTGGCGTGAAATAGAGCTTTGCTTGACTTTCGCTTTGCATCAGTCTCGTTCCTTTGATCACGGATCCTAACATTGGGGGCTCGTCCGGGATCAAACAAAGAGAACTGAGCCAGCATCGGACTTTCTGGGAAAAGCCTCCAGAGGTAAGATCATGGGATCCTATCTGTCTGTCTGGTTGGAGCTCCAGGGTATAGCCCACTGGGGAGAGAAGCTGGACGTGGCCATGCTCCCCAGGGCTGGAGTGGATGTGGGGATGCCCCATCCCTCTGCGGGTAGATCGCCAGGGGGTTTGAGTCCCCCTAGACAGTTGCTGGGGGTTTGGGTCCCCCTAGGTGGTCACCGGGGGTTTGAGACCTCCTAGATGGTCAGGGGATCGCCAGGGGTTTCGAGTCCCCCTGGGTGGCAGGTGGGGGTTTGAGTCCCCCTAGGTGGTCACCGGGGATGGAGAAAATCCCCACCGGTGGCAGGTTCTGGGTAAGGATCACTGGGTCTGTGGTTGTCTTTGTGTTGTCCTTTTCTTGTCTGTTGTGTTGCTGTGTTTGAAGGAATGGGGCAAGCAGCGAGTAAGGGGACTCTGACTTTTGTCTCTCCATTCATCATAATAGATGTGGGGCTTCCCCCTCACTCATTTCGTGTGTTAAGGGCTGTAACTGGAGCCAACGGGGTTAGTCTAACTCAGGACAGAGACTTTAAGGAATATTCCCAAGCAGCTGCCGAAACTCCCTTTGTTTCGGGGAGTTCCTTGCCTTCTATGGCCCGACGTGGACTGCCTAGCCCTTCCCCCTTGCTGGCGGGAGAGCATGGCATTTGAAGTGGAATGGGCCTAGGTGGAATGTGAAATCTGTTAGCAGGGGGATGACTGAACTGATGGTTAATTGTCTGCCTCGGGGTTTTAATGGGTAATTGTTAAAGTGGTTTTCAGAGTCTTTGGTAACCTGAAGCTTTGAAGTTTTGCTTGGATGACAAATGGGATGAAATGCTAGGGCACTGGTTGCTGGAACTGGGTTTGTGCTTTTAAAATCTGTTGGTAAACACATTTTGTGCTTAATTGGTGTTGCAACAGTTCACAATTGGTTAATATTTAGTCTTCACTAGAGACTGAGATGTTTCTAAGAAAATGTAAATGATTTTCTCTTTGCCCGCCCAGAATTGTAAATGAGATCTCTTTGACTCATAAGGCTTTTCCTTGATATGCTAAGTTACTCAGGAGGTACTGCTAAATCAATGATAAACCTTGGGTTACATTTGCATAAATGCTGTAACTGCTCCGGGGTTCTATACATTTCCTGAAGTTTTAATGTTTTGATAAAGGTCATCATTTGGTATTTAGCCATGTCTATTCTGAGCTTTTGTCATTTGTAGTTGTTTTGGTTCTCTTGTAAGATGAATTCTGCCTTAAAGGAAATTCATATGGGAGACTTTCAGACCAAATACAGTTCTTTGATATGTTGAAATCCTGGAACTGAAATGGGTAAGAATTTCCAGAAGTAAAAGCTGCACTCGGACTAAACCAGAATTAGTATGGTGACTGAAGGTAAGAATGAGTCTCCAGGAGCTTTCCTAGAAAGGCTTATTGAAACCTATAAAATGTATAGCCTGATCAACTTTGAGGCACCCAAAAATCAGAGGGCAGTGAATCTTGCTTTTGCCAGTCAGTCAGCCCCAGATATAGGGAGGAAACTTCAGAAAATTGAAGGATTTGAAGGGAAGAATCTAAGTTAGTGGGAATAGCAGAAAAGGAATTTAACAACAGGAAGGCACAGGCGGATGAAAAACAGACAAAAGCTGGTTAAGGTCTTGGCATTACATGAGGCAGGTAGGGGATGATAAATGGAAGAAAAAGCCTAAGCACAGAGAAGGCAGGTGGGAAGACTTAGATTCAGAACAGTGCACTTACTGTAAGGAAAAAGGACACTGGGCCAGGGAGTGCCCCAAAAGGAAGACGGCAATACTGGCCACCAGAGTAAAAATTGAAGTGGAGGGGAAATCAATTGATTTTTTGGTGGACATGGGAGCCCAATTTTCATCATTACTTAAACCTATGGGAAAACTATCTGGAGAGGAAGTCTGGGTACAAGGAGCAAATGGCACAGAGAGACATAAAGGGACAACAGAAAGGACTTTAAATTTGGCCTTGGGAGTAGTTAAACATCGATTTTTGGTCCTCCCTAATGCCCCATATAACTTGATGGGAAGAGATCTCCTCCACAAGTTAAGAGCTGGCATTCAGTTCTCGGAAGGAGACATGACTGTAACCTTGAGACAACCCACTGTACAGGTGCTTATGGCAGCAGTAGATGAATACCTCCTTTACGAGCCAGTCTCAAAACCAGAGGAGACAAAGAGGGGGAGCCTTCTCCAAATCCTACAGGTCGAGTTTCCCGAAGTCTGGGCAGAAGGGAAGCCCCCTGGCTTGGCCAAGGAACAACCTCCAGTGGTGGTACAATTAAAGGCGACAGCTATGGCTGTTCACATTCGGCAGTCCCCCCTTCCCTGAGAAGCAAAGGAAGGGATCAGAAAACACACTATCTGAGTCCAGGAAACAGGTGATAACCCAATACCCCCATCCTACCACATCCCGACAAGTGAGAGAGTTTCTTGGGGTGGTGGGCTACTGTAGGCTGTGGCTACTGCAGTTTGTGGAGATTGCCTGACCTCCCTACTAACTGGCAAAAGGGGGGCTCACTATGATAGAGTGGATAGCTGAGGCAGTAGGAGCATTTCGGGAATTACAAACAGCCTTACTGAGTGCCCCAGCATTGGCCATCCCAGAAGCCCTTCCACTTGTATGTGGATGAAAAAGCAGGGGTGGCCAAAGAAGTTTTGACTGAGACTCTGGGGCCTTGGCAAAGGCCAGTTGCCTATCTTAGTAAGAAACTAGATCCAGTAGCAGCTGGATTCCCCCTTGCCTCTGCATAATTGCTGGCACGGCCCTCCTGGTCATGGATGCAAGTAAATTGACTTTGGGTCAAAATCTCATCATAACCACCACATACGCTATCGAGGACCTTCTCTAGACTCCACCAGACTGATTGATGACGAACACCCGAGTGACAGGGTATCAGGTCCTCCTCCTCAACGAACCAAACCCCCTGGCGGTGCTAAATCCAGCCACACTGCTGCCAGAGAAGCTGGCTGACCACCCACACGACTGCGGGGAGGTCCTAACCCAAGTCGCAGGAATAAGGCCAGATCTCAGAGACATTCCCCTCCCAGATGCGAAGATAACTCTGTTCACAGATGGGAGTAACTACATGGTCAATGGAAAGAGGTATGTGGGGGCTGTGGTGGTTTCTCCTGAGCAGGATCTCTGGACAGCAGCCCTGCCACATGGAACCTCGGTGCAAAAAAGCGGAGCTGATTACACTCACCAAGGCACTGCAGACAGCCAAAGGTAAAACCGTCAACATCTATATGGACAGCAGGTATGCCTTTGCTACTCTCCATATACATGGGGCTATTTATAAAGAAAGGGGCCTATTAACAGCAGAAGGAAAAGGAATTAAAAACAGAGGAGAAATATTGGCTCTCCTCCAGGCTATTTGGGACCCAAAAGAGGTGGCCGTTATGCATTGCCTGGACACCAAAAGGGGACTGACCTGATTTCAAAAGGAAACCAATTAGCAGATCAAGCCACAAAGCAAGCAGCCTGAGAAACAGTACAAGAACTGGTTATTCTCCCGGCTCCAGCCCTACCAGAAACACCAAACTATTCAGAGGAAGATTTAAAGTATTTACAAAAATGGGCTAAGACTAAAACAGGAAAAATAATTCTTCCTCGAAGACTAGGTAAGAAGTTAGTAGACCAGATACATCAGGGTACTCATTTGGGGATACGTAAACTCAAGGAGCTTATAGGCAAGCAGTTCCAGGTTTCTAAATTAGGGCGTATGGTTCAGGATGTTGTTGATAGATGTGCTCAATGCCAGGCAGTTAATGTGGGAAGAACTAGAATGGGAAAAGGGAAAAGAGAAAGAGGTAAGGAACCAGGAATTTATTGGGAAATAGATTTTGTGGAAATGAAACATGGAAAATATGGGCACAAGTATATGTTAGTTTTTGTAGATACATTTTCAGGCTGGGTAGAGGCTTTTTCCGCCAAACATGAGATGGCAGGTGTGGTAGCCAAAAAGCTACTAGAAGAAATAATTCCGAGGTTCGGGCTGCCTCTTGCGATCGGGTCGGACAATGGCCTTGCATTTGTGAGTTTAGTCTCACAGGCATTGGCCAAAGCTGTGGGCACTAATTGGAAACTACAGTGTGCCTACTGGCCTCAGTGTTCTGGGCAAGTTGAGAGAATGAACCGGACTCTTAAAGAGACCTTGACAAAGCTAATTCTGGAGGCTGGCGGTGGATGGATGGATCTCCTTCCTTTCGCCCTCCTCAGGGCACCATGTACACCCTATTTAAACAAGGTGACCCCATTTGAAATAATGTTCGGGAGACCACCCCCCCCGCTTTGTCCTCGGCTACAAGAGGTTGCCCTAGCAGAAATGACTGATCAGTCTGTACTCCAGTCACTGCAGGCATTACAGTCTGTCTTAAAAAGAGCCCACAGGGGGATCTGAACTTCCCACACTGAGACGGAGACGGAGACGGAGACGGAGGTGGAATCACATCCTTACCAACCAGGGGACTTGGTTTGGATAAGCCACCACCAAATGGGAAATTTGGAGTCTTGCTGGGAGGGACCATTTACTGTCATCCTGACCACCCCCATGGCAATAAAAGTAGAAGGCATTAGGGCCAGGATTCAGCCGAGGATGAGGATGCCCCCCAGAGATGGAAGCCACAGCCGGCGGACCCCGCTGACCGTGGACTAAAGCTAAGACTCAAAAGACTATGACCCTATTATTGCTCCTATTGTCACCTGGTTGTGTATTGTTGCTCCTATTGTTACCTGTTTATGTAAAGTATAGGTGGGAAATTAGATGAACTGAATTAGGAAAAATAGAAAAGGTTATACAAAGTGGTGAATCTAACTCATCAGCCGACTGTACACTAATGTCATTTGTACAAAAGAAAATTAAAGCGATAAAAATGTTAGTCTTACATGCTCAATATAACCCCTTACAACAGGAGAACATAGAACTGACTGAAAAAATCCTTGACTAATTTCCAAAGAAAAGGGGGGAATGTAGGGGCCTAGTTAGCCAGAGGGAGCCATTTGGTTGTAAACTTAGATTGGCCCCGTCCCTCCCAGTGGAACTTACTTGCAAACCCCGGGTACAGGGGCAGGCCAACCGGATGGAGACATCCAATCAGTGGGGCGCATATATTTACTGTGGTGACCTGAAATCTCCTTGGCTACCTGTGTGTGGGCCGGGCTCAACCACCTCTATAAAGGTTAGTCTATGAGGCTGTGGGGGGAGTAGGAGAGTAGTAGTAGCCGTTGGGATAGTCGTTTGGGGGGTAGGAGTAGTCCTCAGGGTAGTCGTCGGGAGCAGCATCTTCATGGTCGTCAGGAGCGTCATGGTCATCCTGGTCGTCGTAGTCATTGGCACTGGCGCCGCCGCAAGTGGCCTCGCCACTGGGAGCGGTGCCGCCGTGAGCGGTAGTCGTTGGGAAGTGGCCTGGTCTGGGGAGCGGCCTCGTTGGGAGCGGCCTTGTCGGGGTCGTTGTCGACGCCTCTTCGGAAGAGATGGCCCCTACTGGTCGGTTTGGTTTCTGATGCTTGGTGCGAAATAAAGCTTTGCTTGACTTTCGCTTTGCATCAGTCTCATTCCTTTGATCACGGACCCTAACAGTGACAAATAGTTATTAATTCTGGGTGTAGACCATATAGGTTTTTTATATTGTTATTTATCTTTTATGCATTTTTCTTAGAATTAAACCTAATAGAAAAAGAAAGGAATTCTTCCAAATTAGAACAGGAAGTCAGTTGGCTCCAAGAAGAAAGTCTTCAACAAGAGGAATGAAATGGATCCTAGCAACAGAAAATTCAACTAAAAAGCTGGAAGGCATTAATGACATGATGAAATAGCATCTGCTTCTTATCTCACAAAGGGTAGGAAAAAACCAGTTAGTTTTGGGATAAGGGAGGGGATGCTGCACGAGAAATACATGGTTCAGAATTAAATAAAGTGGTGGTGTGTTTTTAAAGATCTAGTGCAATGTAAAGGAAGAGCGTTGGTTTTACCAGTATGTGAGGAACATTTGTACATGGGACAAAGATTGTGACCTTTTACACAATGAGAAGAAAAGGTTACCCAACCGACTTTCTGGTTTCTGTAGTAAATATTTACATAGTCACGATAATGAAAATATCACTTATTGGTTTTTAATATTTAGAGTCACCTACAAGAGAAATATGGAATATTTAAACATGGTGACAAAATAGACTATGAATTTTATTAACCTAGGCAATATAAGAGTAGAGATATAACTTGACCTTTGTATAATTTAATGTTACAAATGGATAATGTGATAATTCTTTGAAAGATGTGGAGAATCAAATTTGATGTCATTTGAATATCTATAAAAACTATGGTCCTACCATATAGAAATACTTTAAAAATAATCAGTATAAAATTAGACCAAAAGTAGATTAGTTAAATCCATTGAATGTTAAAAGCAACCTGGCAGGAGGTATAGAGACTACAGTAAGATCTGAGTTAATTAAGATCTAAATTGAGTCCATGGTAAACAGATCACCTAAGATGACCCCAGCTGGAGGCCGTGGTCTGAGATCCTCATTGACATAGGGTCAATACAGTAGGACTTGGTTGTTCATTATTGTGAGAAACATCAGCCTGTGTGTCTGAGTTCTATAATCTAATATCCTGTTAAAAATCTCCTTTTGATGAACAACTTGTAGCCAAGTGAGACCACTTTTCTACATTCATATGGGAAGTCAAAGCCAGATTGCTCAAGACCATGTTTTTTTGAAGTGACTAGTAAATTTAACCCTGGGAAGATTTAACATTAAGGATGGGGATAATAAATCAGACCATTTTATTATTTTTGTGCAAATTTGAAAATATTCTGTTGATTAGTTATTTCAATTTCTATTTATGTTCTAAGAGAATTAAGAATTCGGAAGGTATTTGATGACTCCTCATTGGTAGTCCTTATAAAATAAATTGAATCTACTAAATTGATTTAAAATTGTTTAGGAGAATTTAGTTAACTGGCAATAGTCTTTCTCAAAAAATTATTACAATTGTTAGATCTATAAATGTAATAATGTAACCCTTATATTAGGTTAAAAAAATCCATGTAATATATTGAAGCATTAAAAATATTGTATAAAAAGTATGGAGACAAAAATACTACATAAAGGTGAGAGAATTAGAAATAAACATTAAAGTATATTATAAGGCAAAAAGATAACAAATATTTCTGATTCTGGTAATGGCAGACTAGGTAGTTTGGAACAACCTTCCCAATGAGGATAATGGAAAAATCTGGTCATAACTCATTCATTCATTCATTCATTCATTCATTAGTTTGGTCAAAACACATTTAAAAGTCTACTAGAAGTAACTGAAATGCTAACAAGATGGGAGAATTGCCTGTCCAGGATTTGGGGGAGTTTAGAGGAGATGCATATGGGGATACTTTTCTCCTAGGGATGTTGCTGATTTTGTGGTGGGCAAAAATGAGACTCAGCAGCACTTTTGACAGTGAGGTTAATAAGAGACTCACTGGGGTTCAGGTTTGTCAAGGGGGAATGAATCCTGATGAGTTCACTTACACTGGGTTGAGATCCCAAATATTACTTCATCACAGGAATAAGGGGAACCCAGAGAGTGTTACTCTCTGTTACCCAGAGAGTGTCACAAAGTGTGACAAATAGACATTGGGATAGAATAGAGAGCTCAGAAACAGACCAGTATACATAAGGGGACTTGATTTATGGCAAAAGCATAAAGGATCAGTCTTCTTAACAAGTGTTACTTGGGAAAACTGGATATTCGTATGGAAAAGAGAAACCCAACAGATTAGTCTGATCCTTACTCACACCATACACAAAATAAAGTCCAGATGGATTTTAAATTATATTTTAAATCTAAACATGACAGGTACACCAATAAAATTCTAGAATATAATGTACATAATAAATGTATAATATGTATATTATATATAATGCATACATGTATGTATACATATGTAATATGTATAAATGTATAATAAAATTCTAGAATATAATGTAAGACATTGTTTTCATGAACTTGTGCTAGGAAAATACTTAAGTAAAACACAAAATGCTATCCTTACTGGACAATATTGATAAATTTATCCACTTTAAAAAACAGAACTTCTGTTATGTAAGATATCAATAAGTGAAAAATTAAGATACAGAATTGCTGATATTTTTAACACATATAACTGCCAAAGCATCATTATACACACACACACATGCACACATTTTTTAGTTTGGTTTATTCTGAAGTGGACCATGAGAAAAAGATTTCAGTATAAATAGTTTATTTGTGTCCTAAGAGGCACTTGTTAGGGTCTGAAGAAATGAGACAGGGAAGGGAAGAAAGGCAGTACAGGGCACACTGATAAGCAGATTATTATAGTTTTGCTTTATTACCATCCGCATCCTTCCATTTGGTCCTTTGAGCTTACAAAGTTGGAAGACTGAGTGCAATTACAGGGTCAGCAACTCTTCCATTTTAGAATTCTGCCAGTCCACCTATATATAAAGGAAGCACAAACAAAATATATGAGATAAAGATCAAGAAGGAAGAAAAGGGAAAAGAGGAAAGCAAATATTTCAGTTGTGAAAATCAGTAATAGTGGGTGAAAACATCTCTGTAGCTTGGTAGAGGCAAGAGCTCTGAAAGGTGATGTGTAATCTACTCCCTTAAATTTACTTTTAATTATTACCCACAAACATACCTTACAATTACTAGGCATAAATTGCTCTTGGGCATTGAACCAGCTTAATGTCTGTCTCCAGATTTGGGGAAAAAATTTTCCCAGATAATACCATTATCATGAAATATTTTGCTGGGAATGTCACAGCTTGTTACCACATTGAATGGATGTATGCATAAATCCAAGGCCTTCAGGTGAGACTGCATGTTTATTGCCACCCCAAATTCATATTTTCGTCCACCTCAGAAGTTCCTAACAAGAGTTTTCATTACAAGAAGCCAAATGTCATGAAAAATAGTAGGCATTAAATATTGGGTAGTTAAAATATGGTGCATCAGAGAGCTGTGAACCAGCAGGTAAGAACACACAGCAGACTCACATAGGGAAGCTTTCTTTCTAACGTACTACCACAAGCATGCAGTCACATAGCATGGGCGGCTACTGAGCGTATTCATTTCCCTTTGTAGCCATGACAATCTTCCATCCTGTGTGACGCCAAGAGGCACTGGGCTGATGCAGAGAACTGTGTTGTGGGTGTCTCTGCCCTGTGACTCAAACCCAGAGTCTCACGTAAGGTTAGCTAGTAAGGCACAACCTGACTCCATCAACATTTGCACAAGGGATTGTCTCCTGAATTATGCAGTGATTTCCAACCTATTGAAAGAACTTTGTAAAGGAAATTCTTGGGAAAGCATCATTTTGATCTGCCATTGTTTAAATGCCCTAAGGAACTAAAGGCTCTGAAGACATCAATGCTGAAAAAAGTGTTGTGAATGACTTTTAAGTGAGTCATGTGTGTGTATCATTAGTCAATTAGCAGAAACTACTTCTTATGTGCCTGAGCACAGTGAATTTTAGTTAAAGGACAATGAGTCTACTGCAAAGATTAGCTGTTCCAAAATAAATTTCCCGAGGGGCCTGTGAGCCCCAGCTGGAGCAGCATTACAGTCTCACTTTATTGTGAAATAATACCCTATTAATTAAGAACTGAAGCAGAAATCAGTGTGCTATCATCCAACCATCTCCAAACTAAACATGTTGAATAAATCAGTAGCCCAGCTTTTCCAAAATGCAATACTTGTTTTTAAAATATTTTACTTTTAAAAAGTTGTCAAGAAGTCAAGGCACGATTTGTGAGCAAATGCAATGGGACAAACGTCAGAATGTCTGATTCTCAGAGCTAAGTCTGGCCACACGCAAACTGGGTGTCTGGCAAGCTGTTTATCCCTGATAAGCTCTAGCTTCCCATAGTTTGGTTGCACCAGATAATTTTTTTTCCTAATATTTATTTTTGTCACCTGCAAACTCTAGCAAAATGTGATCAGCTTTATTATGCAGACAGGTATCCCTCTACGTTTTAAAAGAATTTGGGTATGTATAAATAGAAGATCTCTTTGGAAAGGAAAACTCAAGATTGAATAAAACCTTCCAATTTTGACTTTGTAACTTTACAGCGGCAATGGTTAATATGAATTCAGGTCATTCATTCCAAGAGATATGACAGTACCTCAAAAGTGGCTGATCTATTTCTCCAGTAACATTTCTCACATAACCGTGTATTAAAGTTACAAAACCTGATATGCACAAATAGTTCATTTCTAAGAAAAATATGTAGAGTATTGCAGCAAAACAGAGGGCTCCAGTAACAACTTTTAACTCATTAATTGGCAGAAAAAGGTAATGTATCATGGGACACCTGGGTGGCTCAGTTGGTTAAGCGGCTGCCTTCGGCTCAGGTCATGATCCCAGTGTCCTGGGATCGAGTCCCACATCGGGCTCCTTGCTCAGCAGGGAGCCTGCTTCTCCCTCTGCCTCTGCCTGCCACTCTTGTCTGCCTGTGCTCGCTCTCTGGCTCTCTCTCTCTCTCTCTGACAAATAAATAAATAAAATCTTTTAAAAAAGAAAAAAAGGTAATGTATCATGTATATTATGTATATTAAAAATTGACTAATATTAAGTTATTGCACTATATAATTTTTAAGATCCCACCCATTTCTCAATTCTATTAAAGTGTATAATATGAAATTACAATATTTGACTGATTTTGCCTTCAGAAATGGCTACATCATGTGGTTTGCCTAAATTATTCTAATCTTGAGAGGATTTATGGGTGCCTGTAAAAATATTTAGTGAGACCTTTGGACTTGGAAGGTTGAATATCCTAATTTATGACTACAAATAACTTGAAAATATCTGATTGAGGTTTTGATATACTTGCTCCATAATGTTACTTTTAAGGGGAGAAAAGCAGTCAAAATGCATATTATTTGATTGCCTTCACTAAGCTATTGGATCAAAAGTCACTCTGTACAGTACAAAATATCTGACCCATATTAGGTACTAGAAGATACATGTAGACTAAGTCTCATATTAAACAGATTATTTATACATTTATTACATTGCTTCAGAAGTTTTTGTGTTTTATTGTTATAACTAAAAAAATGCAAGGAAACACTTTAAAGTTGCATACATTATTTTTTCTGACTGGACTAAAGATCAATATGTATAAATGGAATTCTTTTTACTAATTTATTGCAAGTGGCTATCCTCAGGGTGCCTCAGAAACAGCACTGATTTGAATGGAGTCCATATTTCCTGCCCATTTAAAATCATCCTACTTCAGATTAAATACACAAACTACTTCCTGGAAACTTTTTTAAAAAATGTATTCTTTTGGTGGTTGAGGAAAGGTAATCCATTTAGTTCCTAAACCTTTGCTTTGGTTTAGTTGTGGGAAACTGAGATCCAGAGGGAATTACCATGAACCAAACTTCGTTCCCCCTGGGAATCAAAATCATCTACTCCCACCCACAGTGCTTGGAAAACGAGGACTGAAATTTAAGCCCTCTACTCCCCCAAAAAGACCCCTTAGTGTCCACATTGTTATTCTTTGAATCCCTTGTTAAAATCCTCCTTTTTGTGTTTCCATCAGTCCAGAAGGGTTGTCCACTTCTTACCCAATCCCAATCAACTTCTCTTCACCACTTCTCCATTGAAAGGCCCACCTTACACAAAATTGCCAGTTCTTAATAAATTCCAATCTTGCCTTATCCTTCAAGGCACCAACAAAACTCTGTGGAGACTTGAATGTGGCAATAAGTGCGAACTCAACTTTGTCTTATCAACAGATTGTATTGGTGGTCTTTGGAGAACTGGCATCAACAGCTTATTTCCTATATTTACCAGCACAATTAGAATTATGTACCGAACTTTCCTGACCTCAATTTGAAAAGCCATGAAAATCAACCAGGGGTTGAAATTGTAATTATAAACTATGATTTCCCTCATTTATCTTTATTTCATAAGATAATTAAGAAAAATGAGTGACTTAGGAACACTTTATATTCATTCATTCAATAAATAGTGAATATCTGATTTGAGGCAAACACTTTTCCTGATTTGGGGGATTTAGTGGTGAAAGAAGAAATATGTTTTTAGCGCTCATGGTGTTTACATGCTAGGGGATGGAGCTAGATGATTGACCATGTGAAAATCTAAATAAGCAAGACTACAGCCTATAGAAGTACAGGAAGGAAATGAAAAGTCAGGACCTAGCAAAGGCCACTTAGGATCAGACAGGTAAGACAAAAGAGGCCTAATTGAGGAGAAGACATTTAAGGTGGGTCCTGAGGGAAAGTGATTAGTCATTCACTGAGCGACTAATCGGCCATCCTTTTAAGTGGAGAGAATTATGGGAAGAAGAGAGCTTGGATCATCAAGAAGAAAGGAATTCAGCATGGTTGGAATGCCAAGAGTAAGGAATAGAGAGAAATGTGTATTGGGATGTGTTTTCGAGGCAAGAGTGGTGGGGCTAGGTGAGAGGGTGAGGGAATAATAAAAAGTCACTCCTGATGTCACCTGCCTATTACCAGGTAGAAGTCTGGAGGGAATGGACAGTCGTAAGTACCCGAATCTAGTACTTTGCCACCAGATTTTCTTTCTACTCATCTCTTCCTGACTCACCCTCATTTTCTCCATGTTAGTTGATAGATCTTCTTCCTTGGGTCAAGTAGCAAAAAGTGATTTTATTTTTTCTCTGTGGACCTTCTCTGAGAAAAAGATTAGCTTATGAAATCGGAGATGTGAGTGTGATTTTAAAACAAGCCTGTTTTCCCAAGATACTGCTGCAAAAATGCTTGTCTATCTTATTTTGGTGAAAAATCTGGGCTATCATAGCCAAGCAAGTGCTTGGGTAAATTTATCCACAGCTCATTCCTTTATGTTTACCCAATAATACTTAACTCTTTATTGTGCTAAGGGCCAGGCTCCTTTGGCTTAATACTAGTAGTCAAATCATATAACTAGAATTCTCAAGTTCCAGCCTTCCCAAACTACCTTTGAGAGTATTATTTAGTCTGCCATGTGGAATAGCTCCTGGAAAAAGAATGTACTGGCTAAAGGATTACAGGTAGTTTGTACATACAGAAATATACTGGCTTTTGTACAAAGAAATATACTGGATAGTTTTGTACATACAGAAATATCCTGGTTTTCTGAATTCAGTTGTCTGTGGTGGGCTGGTTAATGAGAGTCTATCCTTGAGAGATGGACCTGTTTGCTGTGTGGATGCAAAACATTGCTGAATCTAGAAGGCTGATAGCAAAAATAACTGTCCCAACAATAATGAGAGTATTTAGAAAACAACCAAATACCATCATCATTTACAATGCACACATTTTCCTATTTAGTAGTTCTATTAAGAAGCAAGAATAATATCTATGTATACATAGACAGAGTTGACTTTCTTCACAGATTCCGTATTTGCAGATTTACCTACTCACTAAAATTTGTTTGTAATCCAAAATCAAATTTTGTGGCCCTTCTGCTGCCATTGACCAAAATGTGCAAAGTGGCAACAAATTTGAATGGCCTGATGGATGCATTGCCTTCTTGTTTCAGCTCAAACTGTAAACAAGTATCCTTCCACAATGTATTTAGTGTCCTGGTTTTGCAGTTTTGTGCTTTTTGTTGTGGTTGTGTTGTTTGAATCTGTCTCCAACTAAAGTGCTAACATGCTACTCAGTGTCCCTAAGCAAAGAAGGGTATGATGTGCCTTATGGACAAAATACGTTTGTTAGATCAGCTTCATTCAGGCATGAATTAAAATGCTGTTGGCTATGAGCTCAATGTTAATGAGTTAACAATACACGTTTCAAAAGGCGTCTTTAAAAAGAAAGATACAGAAAACAAGATTGGCTGAGGAAAATTAGACCAGAGCCTTGCTGGAACCCAACCCTGTATTTGCCTGTATTTGGGAGCAATGGTTCAGTATTTTCTAATTCAGTGTTTGCAGTCACTTTTTAGACCGTAGTTACTATGAATAATGAGTATCAACTATAGATATAAATGAAGACAACAGCCATAGTTTATAGCCATAGATATATAGTAATTTTGTAAGTGGAAAAGAAGGCATATAGAGAATATGAGGAGTAAGATGTTCCCCATTAATGGGAACAAAGCAGATATTTCCACAGAATCAAAAGCCTCTGACTGAGAGACACAACCACGGGGTAGAACTACCATAAGTCTGAGCCAGGACCCCATTTTCTTGTGCCTATGTTATTTTTATTTTTTAGATCCTTACACTGTTTAGCTTTCTGCTTTATTCCTCTCATTCTTTTCTCCCCACACCTGGGTTTCCTAACCAAATGTGTCCAACTACAGGCTGCTGCTTCACATGCCATAGATTTTTTGGCCTCTATGTTTGGATTATGATACTCCCTTTCCTTAAAATGCTTTGCTCCCTTAACATGCACAAATCTGAACTATGTTTCCTGAAATCTTCTCTAATTCCTACTTCCCCATCTCCAGACAGC
>PISX010017717.1:0-42934 GCA_004024625.1 Mellivora capensis | reverse complement strand
TGACTCTCTCTGCTTGACTTATTTCACTCAGCATAATCTCTTCTAGCCCCGTCCATGTTGCTACAAAAGTCTGGTATTCATCCTTTCTGATGGAGGCATAATACTCCATGGTGTTCTACTTCTTTAAAAAGACCTCTCAGTTTCTGTTAACTACGGTCTGATGGTATAAGGTCTTTCTACAAACTCCAACTATGTGATTTATTTATTATACTTTAGCATAATCCACAGGATATCATTGGAAAGGTCATACTAATAAGTTACAAAGCCGAGAAAACAGAAGGGAGGAGAAATGAAGTTGGAAAAAACATTTCCTAAAATATAGCAAAGAAAGTGTGTACGAGGTGGGAGTGAAGGGAAGCAGTCGGTAGGGAGTAATGGGGAAAGGGAATTTGGTAGAATTAGGTAAACTCCCTATTTTAACACGAGTTTCATGGCTTGGTTATAATACCAGAAACCTAATGTAAGCTCCATATTTTACTCTTAGTTTCTCGAAGCTATTTACAGCACAAAAATACAGATATTACCAAAATTTGGTGACTTTTAAGTCATTTCTGTATATAGATATAGATAAAAGAAAATATAAATAACATCTTCCCTGAACAGAGACTTTAATATTATCATCACCTTAATACAAATCTCATAAAGCTTGATACAAAAATAATTTGGCCTGTGTTCCAAAGGATGGATTCCAAAGGGATTTGCTGCTATGTTTCCAGTGGTGTTGCTTAGAAAATTTGTTGTTTTGATATATTCTTCCTTAGGAGTTAAGAAACAGAGTCGGGTTCGTTAAACATCAAAAAGAAGTGTCCAATTTCCGATTTCCAAGAGAAAAAGCTACTGGTGGTCTAAGTTGGACATGAGAGACCTCAAAATCTAAGTCTACTGAACTGTGGGATTATTCTTGGCAAGTGATAATGGTAGTTTGTCCAACATAAGTAATGAAGAAGAAAGAAGGCAGCCATAAGTTTGATGTTCCAAAAAATCACGTCTGTATTTGCGTCACTGGAGAAAGTGTGTAAAGAAGCCACACTAATGAAATTATGATGGCAACACTAACAGTTACTAGTTTCTTGTATCACAAAAACTGAAGGCTGCCAGTATTTACATTTATTATGTTAATAGAGGACAAGCTACTGAATTCTTCTCCTGAATTCTTTCCTGAAGTTTTAGATTAGAAGGGGGGGGGGGGGAAATCCCTTACTCAATCTAGAGATAAAGGACCTTTCTCTTCTAAAGTAACAAAAAATGCTCCTTCATACTTTAGTTTCTCCTCTCAGTTTATGAGCTTGAATCACAACAACTGAGTTATGAAATACGCAAAATATTAAGTTTTTTTTCCCTTACTTAGGTCAACAATTGAAAAAAAATCTATTGAGTTGACAGGTGAAGAGTACTTTTTTTTACTTGCAGGGAGAGGGAATGAGTAGGAGTTGAAGAGATGCCATGGGTTGGAAAAAAGGCAACCAGTCCTCTAATCAGGTTGTTTACCTAAATTTTAACTTAGTGAAATGGACTCAATGATTTCTCTGCTTTCTGATTGTCAACAGTGCTATCCTAAAAATATCTATACTGACTTTTATGAAATATATTAAATAGAGTGCTATGATTAGAATAAAATATTCAGGGGAAATATTCTATATAATAGATACTAAATGTTTACAGAGCAAATCCTACTACAAAAGCAAACACATGCTCAACGATCTCCTTCTGGAAGTTTTCCATGACGGGGTACAAAATTAATTTAAATAAGTCTCCTAATCACAGTAAAATGAATATGGCTATCTAAAAAAAAGGAAGCTTTATTCCTAATGACTTATATAGATTTAGAAAACGCTAGACTCTGATATTAACTCCAATGCTGTTGCCATGAAGGGTCACTGATTTGAAGTTAAATACGCAGGGAAAAAAAAGAGGTTCACATATCTTGGATACTGCTATGTGGTTTACATGGAGCAAAGAGTAAATTCTTCCTTTTTCAATGATTATCTTAAGACATAAGTTTTACAGTCTTTCACTGAGTGCCCATCAGATATCTTTAAAGATGAAGGAATAAATCACTGTAAAATGGACAAAATGACACTGGTCATGACTAGGACCTCAGGAAACTGGTAAAGTACATTCATAAAAATAAATACATTAGCCAATACCCCATATTCCTTTTAGGAATGGGAACTAAAGTTAACTTAAATGTCTATCAATAAAAATCTTTAAAGAAATTATTTCAAAGGGTGAAGGACCTATTGTTATGAGTCAGTTCAAACTAGAGCCACATCAATTTCCCCATATGATTAATTTTTCCCCTGGATATTCTTGCAACATGATAAATCTTAGGTGTAATGGTCATGGTGCATTGTGTGTTTTGTCTGCATTTTGTAGCTATTCAAGTATTTGTTGTTTTAAGAGTAATTTGGTGCTGTGGAGGGTCCATTTTCTTCCCTTCATTATAATGTACAAATAATATCTAAAATTTAAAGACTTGCTTTGATAGGCTAATTAATGCTAGACTACCATTATGAATACTTCAGCTAAATTACAGCTTCGCTATACCACATTTTCACTCAAAAGATTTTTGTTCTTTGAAATATGTATTCATTAAAATTTCCCAAATTTAACTATATTTCTACTTTCCAGGAATAAAACCTTAAAAACAATTTCTATTACAAATTATTTTGGAATTCACTACCAAAATTAAAAGTGTAATAAGTTCAGATGGACTTCTATTCAGTTTTTGAAACTGTATTACTATATGTACCTATTCAAGGAGAATTAAAGCAGTATCTCCAATATGGCAATAAAATCTATAAAGAATAAAATTCTTAGTAATTATAAAGATGATTCTACTGATTGAAACCACAAAAGTTACTTTTGAGCTAATTTTCCAATAGTGATAATGTGTTTGAACTGGTGTCATGAGTCTTATTCAATGCCCTTAGCAATCCATAGGTACCCACTGAAAGATAGATACCAAAAAAAAAAAAAAAAAGATAGATACCAGTATTAGCCATTAGCCATTCCACGTGGCTATATAAATACAAAAAATGGCCCTGAATATGATATCAATGTGTCATCTGTACATGATCTAACCAACTAACTAAATAAAAGTCATTTGTAAACTTGGGCTAGGAAACCAAGAAGAAAAGTTGGGATGGTATCTTATATTATGGAAAACTATGGTTAGATGTACATAAATCTGGAGATATTTTTTTTAATTGCAGTATTAAGATGTAAATATATTCAAGTAGGGAAATAATTTTCATTAATTTTTCTCAATAAAATTTAATATTTTGAAATCTACTTCCTTTTAAAACAGTTAACATATTAGCTTTTTTTCTAAACTGTAAAATAATCCTTAGTAAAAAATTAACTTATAAATGAAATATTGTGTCTTACATCACTATGATCTATTCAAGAGAAAATATCTTCCACACCAGGACTGTCTACCCCATTGTGAATGTTTATGCTCTCAGATCCTTGTCAAATATGGTGCTTATGTTGACGGTCTCTAAAACCACTAAGATACTTCTCTGCCACTTGAGATAAGCCCACTTCCTTATTACAGTTCATTTGCTTCTCTGTTCTTTTACTTTTTTTCCCATTGGTAAACCATAACCTTAGACAAATTTTCAGTTAAGGTGAGAATCACAATATTTCTGAAAAGAGTAAATCTGAGTAAATAACTACTTAATTTATACCACTATTATTTCCTCCTCACAACTTTGGAAAACTTTTTTGTGAGGTCCCTTATTTCTTGCAGAGTGGTTAGTAGCAAAGAAGATAAAAGGGCGCTGAGAAATCAGAGTTGGGTGACTAAAAAATTATAGATGGGGGGGGGTCTGGGTGGCTCAGTCATTAAGCATCTGCCTTTGGCTCAGGGGATGATCCCAGGGTCCAGGGATTGAGCCCGGGCATCGGCTGGAAGTCTGCTTCTCCCTCTCTCACTCACCCTGCCTGTGTTCCCTCTCTTGCTGTGTCTCTCTCTGTCAAATAAATAAAATCCTTTAAACATTTAAAAAAGTTATAGATGGATCAGAGTAAAAGAACTATACCACATATTTCAGCAAGTATAAAAATTGTCATTGTTAGTATGTATCTTCAAAAGCTTCCCTAAGAAACTTAATAGTAAAGTACTATTCTTTTTGTCACAAAAGAGTTCTACTAAAGAGTTACAGGGTTGTTTAAATGAGTTATAATGAAAGATATGAAGTCTAAAGTTAAAAATATTATTCTGCTAAATGCTCCTGTTTTTGTTGGTTCCCATTTTATATATCATTTAAAGGAGATTCCTATGAAATTTAAAACTACCTTAAGCTTATCCCTCAAACGTTTCCTCCTCTGTGTTTGCTTAACTCTTTTTTCTTTCTTTTGTGGGGAGAGGCATACAGAGGTATGTATTACAGTGAATTTAAGGCAGATGAAGTAAATTTTATTGGTACTCCAGAAAATAAACTGAAATAAAGAAGTAAACGTTTTGGCTTAAGAGGATTGTTTCAGAGAGGCCATCCTATGTAAATTATCTTAGTTATGAAACCAAAGATAAGAAAATATGACATGGCGAGTAAATTCCTAAAGAAATATATTCTTCTCATACATACTTTTATACTTAGGAAAAACTGATTTGACAAATTTATCATCCTAAATTATTACTTTATCAATTATTTTTAAAAGGTTATTTGTATTCTCAAGTATCTTATGCTCCATTTACTCCTTTTAAATTGTTAATTTTTTAATTATCTGATATATTATTAAAAAAAAACAAAATATTCAAGTCTACAGCAGCCAGATATCCTTCTATAACTCTAAGGGAGACCGACTTCTGTGTACACCAGCTTGTTGGTATGTGACTATTCTTTATTTTTTTTTTTTAAGATTTTATTTATTTATTTGTCAGAGAGAGAGAGAGAGAGAGGAGGCAGAGGGAGAGAAGCAGGCTCCCCTCCGAGCAAGGAGCCCGATGTGGGACTCGATCCCAGGACGCTGGGATCATGACCTGAGCCTAAGGCAGCCGCTCAACCAACTGAGCCACCCAGGCGTCCCTGTGACTATTCTTTAGATATGATTGAGGATTCTAAATGGTACTGTAATTCACAGTTCAAAATGTACTTTTCCAGAGACTATAAATACCATAAATAGAAATAGGTATGGTTAAACAACTCGTTTCTGGAAACAAACTATCCAAATCAACATCTTCTTAGCAAATGATTGACACAAAAGAAAACTAGACTCTGGACTCTGAGAAATGAACTCAGGGTTACAGAAGGGAGGAGTGGGGGATGGCGTAACCAGGTGATGGGTATTAAGGAAGTCATGTGTGGGAATGAGCACTGGGTGTTATACACAACTAATGAATCACTGAACACTACCACAAAAATTTATGATGTACTCTATGTTGGCTAATTGAACATAATAGAAATATAAGTAAAAAAAGAAAACTATAATGAAAATATGTGATATCAGCAGTAAAATATTCTAAGCTATATATTTATGGCAAAGTGGCATTAGCAAAGAATATATGGGGAATAGATAAAGTAAGTGGATAGAATATTACCAAATGGATATTGACAACCATCTAACTTAGCAGCACCTGCCCACTACATTTTTTTCCTTTGGTACTCTAAGGAAACTGAGAAATCAGGAAAACAAATGTATCAGGGAAAGCAAGAAATTTAAAACCTGAACTCAGCAATATTATTGTTTACTGTTCCCTAACAAACATAAGTAAAAGAGCAAATAAACAAAAGGGCAAATACATCATTTAAAATTAATACAGAGGCTCTGAATCCCCTAACTTTCCAGGCAACTTGAGGAAGGTTCAAAAGGGAGCCAAAAATATTTAAAAATCCTGTGATTTTGAAATCTTTGAAAAAAAAAATTGGATATTTTAACAAAAATCTACAATCTTCTTGGGAAAGTGAAACACTTTCCACTAAAATTGGCATGATAATTTTTCAGACATGGTTTCCTTAGAGGCTAAGTTCAGTGACTTTAGCAGAGAATAAGTAATTTTTCCCCCCTTGGGCGAAAAATACAACAAAGTTACCTATTTCTAGGTTTTTCAGATACTCAGGCTATGGAAAAGCACAGATAATACAATTGGTGGCTAACTGACATAGTTCTCTGCCTTTGGAGAAATCTCTACCCAATCCTTTTTGCATTTGATATAAGAATGAACGTAGTTGAAGGAGGATAACTGTGGTCTCTTGAGTTCCATTTACCTCAATTCAAAGTTATTATTCTGCTAAGCTTTGCTTTTTTCTTTTAGTTGTAGTTTAGTTTGGTCTGGCTGACCACTTAGTTGATGGGAAAGACAGGGTATTTACCTTTTGAACTGGCAAAGTTGGCTAAATCATGCAATTAATTTAATGGGCAAAAGTTCACTTGTATCTTTTCTTTATCCATCTTTATCCATATTCACATGTGTAGGAAATCGATCATTATACATGCAGCTTTTATCTTCAACACACAATGTGGAGCTAAAACACCACAGAAAGTTTTCCACAGCACCCTGACCATTATGTATTAAAAAAATACTGACCTTGATACTGAAGAGTAAACTTTAGGTATTATAAAGGAAACTACCCACATGTTAATATTATAATACAAAGTCAAAAAACAATGATAAAAGAAATATCATGTAGTTATTAAACTAAATCTGTACCAGTGTCTTCCACAACTCTAACTACATATGAACCAGCAGCTCCTGCTTTTGACTACACTGTTGATCAATGATGAGGAACCTACCCTGGAACTCTCCAGACATGGGAAGTCACACTAGGGTCATATCCCAAACAAGGTTTTAAAGTCCTTAACTACTTTTCCAAAAACTATACCTAATCTAAAGAGTACTCTACTTGTACTCTTGATTATTTTTCAGGTCTAAGGTGTGTAACTTCCTGATGAACGTCTTGAATAATCAGTTGGCGATTCTGCATCCTTAGGTAATGGAAGTCACATTTCCTCAAGCCAAGATCCACTGCTGGCAACAGATGTATCAGAACCACCAAAACCAAGATTATTCAATTCACATTTTAAGCCCGCCAAAGAAAATAGAGCTTTATAAAAGTCCAAGTGTCCGAAGAGACTGTTTTGGCAAATATGGTTTCAAAAATACAAATCATTAGCTTAATGTAGAAGTCAACTTTCCCAATGCAGAGTTTATTACTGGCAAAGGATTCACCAAGCTCTGCCAGTAAAAAAGGGGAGAACTATTGGAAAAGTGATCTATGTACACAATTCCAGTTAAGTTATAAAAGCAGTATGTAATTTAGGAAAGGCTTGTACTGCACTATTATGAGAACAAATGTTAAATCAGAATCAATTATCTGCCACATTTGGAACACAACACTACTACTGAAAAATCTTGTGTAAAACTTGCTTAAAAAGGAAAAAAAAAATCAGAAAATGCCAGCAGGTGTTCCAGGCATGTTCATCATAATGAAATCCAAATTTGGGGATCAATTAATATAGATCATAAACCTAGAGGGAACTTCAGATCTCATTTTATATATGAGGGAACTGAAGCCTTGGGAGGTGACATGACCCGACCATGGTCACACAGGACTATATGACAAAGTTAAGAAACTATACCATGTTGAGTCCATTTGATGCTTACATTGACCCACCTGAAAAAGGACATGCTGGAGAGGAGAAGGTTGTTGGGGGAAATCGGAGGGCAGGACGAACCATGAGAGACTGTGGACTCTGAGAAACAAACTGAGGGTTTTGGAGGGGTTGGGATGGGGGGATGGGTGAGCCTGGTGGAGGGTATTATGGAGGGCACATATTGCATGGAGCACTGGGTGAGGTGCATAAACAATGAATTCTGGTACACTGAAAATAAATTAAAAAAATAAATAATTTTTTATTAAAAAAAAAGAAACTATACCATGTTGCATCCTAGAAATAGACTAAAGATCTAGGTGTACTCCTAGGTATTCAAATTATGTCAAAGATAACAACTAGTTTTTGGAAATGTAATTAGTCTTATATCTCACAGAGCACAGTAATGTAGGAGGGACAGAAAAAGGTAATGGAGACCAAAAAGCAAGGTACTGTTTATTTCTCTGTGAACTAGTTACTTGTGACACTTGAAAGATTCTGTTGGCTTCTGTTCAAAGAAGTTTATAATAATTAAGCAGTTTTAATTGCCTAGTTTATTTTTACTTTTTATTTTGAAAATTTTATTTAAATTTTGTTAGTTAACATACAGTGCAATATTGGTTTCTGGAGTAGAATTCAGTGATCCATCACTTACTTACAACACCCAGTGCTCATCACAACCAGTGCCTTCCTTAAATACCCATCCCCCACCTTGCCCATGCCCCACCCACCCCCCTCCACCAACTCTCATAGATTATTCTCTATCATTAAGAGTCACTTATGGCTTGTTTCCCTCTCTCCTTTTTTTTTCTTTTCTCTCCTCCCATATGCTCATCTGTTTTCTTTCTTTAATTCCACAGGAGTTTGAGAAACAAGACACGAGATCATAGGTGAAGGGAGGGGAAAATGAAACAAGATGAAGCCGGAGAGGGAAACAAGCCATAAGAGGCTCAGTCTCAGGAAACAAACTGAGGGTTGCTGGAGGGGAGGGCTGTAGGAGGGATGAGGTGGCTTGCTTGTAAACACTGGGGAGGGTATGTGCTATGGTAAGTGCTATGAATTGTGTTAAGACTGATGAATCAGACCTATACCCCTGAAACAAATAATACATTGTATGTTAATAATAAATAAATAAATAAAAATAAATTCCACATATGAGTGAGATCATGTGGTATTTGTTTTTCCTGACTGATTTATTTCACTTGGCATAATATACTCTAGCGCTATTCACATTATTGCAAATGAACTGCCTAGTTTCTAAAACAGATTTGCAGGTATGTGGCAAGCGAAGCAAGGCAAATACCAAAGCAGCACGTTCTAGGAGATAGCTAGGACTCAGGGAAAGGAAGTTTGCAAGGCAGCTTAGAAAGAAAGCCAAAAAAAGACTAGCTTATCCTGACATCTAGGAAGCCTGAAACTTAAAAAAAAAATTTTGTAGAGGCACACGGGTCGCTTGGTCGGTTAAGTGTCTGCCTTCACTCAAGTTCTGATCTCAGGGTCCTGGAATCCAGCCCTGCGTTAAGCCCGTGTAAGGGCTCTCTGCTCAGTTGAGAGTCTGCTTCTCCTTCTCCCTCTCCCTCTGTGCACTCTCTTGCTCTCACTCATCTCAAATAAATAAATAAAATCTTTTAAAAAAAACTATATTTGTAATTTGTAGGACTTTTTATGTTTCTCTATCTGAAGTGAGTGATCGCTACATGGATAGCCAGCAAGTTTAAGCTTTTACACTAGTGAAGATGGGTCTGAGAAATCCTTGTCTACTCCCTTAGACAGAATGAAATGGTTCAAGACAATAATTCAGGAAAGAAGCAAAATAATGGATTATAAGAGGACTGAGGGCCTATTAAGTATTAAGACAGTGAGTGGAAGACTCTTACACTTTGGAAAAGATAAGAAACAACATAAGTGGAATTATAGGTATAAGACTCTGCTTATGGAGAAGCAACTCATATTTTTAAATGCCAAAAATATAAAGGCAATTAAAAATGAAAGAAATCCTATTATTGTCCTTAAGAAGAAAGAGAACTTATGGCATTGTTAATTTCCTTTTGAGGGTATAGAAATGGTTATTTGGGGTACTTTAGGAGATTTTTATATGTTAGTATACAGTGATTTTTTTTCAGGAAGACAGGTATTTTTGAGAACACTCTACCTTTTCTCATCTTTTCTTTTGTTAATACAAATAATTCCCTACATTCCAGATTGTAGGCTTCAGCTTTTATAACATGTAGCAATGTGTACGATGGATGACAAACTACTCATGATCATACCAATAACTGAAGGACAACTCTGGTCTTTCTCTACATTAGTAACTAAAACTAATTTTTTTAGAGTGGGGGAAGGGTAGCAGGAGAGGGAGAGAGAGAATCTTAAAAAGGTTCTACGCCCAGTGAGGAGCATGACATGGGGCTTGATCTCTCAATCCTGAGACCAGGATGTGAGCCAAAATCAAGAGTGAGATAATTAACTGACTGAGCCACCCAGGCACCCCAAAACTAAATTTTTAGTAGTGGGCAAACAAGAGAAACCTTAGCCATCCTCTAAGGTTGAGAAAAACTGGGCATTTTAATAAAAATCTACAATTTCATTGGGAAAGTGAAGCTTTCTAATATAGATAAGGCGATTTCTAATGAAGCTACTCTCTCGAATTAGCTGGGGTTAGGCTCCTTTATATAGTGCACGGTCAAACTTGATTTTCTTTCTAATCCCTCTGAATCCTGGAAGTATTCAGTCACACTCAAGGAAGTAAACTACCTCAGCAGAATGAACTGATTAGAAGACTAAACAGAAAATAGGAAGGCAATTTACTATCCTGAAGTGTAGAGATACAATGCCATCCAGATTCTTCCCGCATCATTGACAGAAACTGAATGAATCAATGATACAGATTAAATTGGGCCTTAAATGACTCTTACTGCTGTGAGGTATTTTCTAGAGCAGGGTGGTATTGTCATCTGTTTTTCCAGTTAAAATTACAGTTTCATAAAGATATAGATATAGGAAACACAACTAGCTATGCATATGCTGCTGAAGAACCATGTTGGGTAACGACTTATGACACTAAAATGATTATACTCCTGGAAAAATGTTAAATAGTTCAGAAGAACCAAAAGATTATGTTTAACAAGACCCACACAGTTATGATCAAGGGGCTTTAAACTCAAATAGAAGAATAAAAATAATCTTCAGTTAAAACTGCAAGACTATGAGTAACAATAATATGATAGGAAAAAAGAGTGGAAGAACTAGCAGGTAATTATTAAGAGGAGAAATACAAACAAATAGAAAACAAATCCAACAGCCTAAAAAAAGGCGTGTGTTTATAGAGCGCAAACCTGCAATATCAAAATAAGTAAATCTCAGGGACTGTTAATACTTAGTGGAAAGGAATTCATCAGTGGGAGCTGGCATTTGAAAGGAATGTCTTACAATGTTTTACAACAGAAGGTGGAAGATACCTATAAATGAATTTATACAAACACACACACACACATCCATACACACACACGGATATTCTTTTTTTTTTTTTTTTTTTTTTTTTTTATTTATTTGTCAGAGAGAGCAAGCGAGCACAGGCAGGCAGAGTGGCAGGCAGAGGCAGAGGGAGAAGCAGGCTCCCTGCCAAGCAAGGAGCCCGATGTGGGACTCGATCCCAGGATGCTGGGATCATGAACTGAGCCGAAGGCAGCCGGTTAACCAACTGAGCCACCCAGGCGTCCCAACACACGGAGATTCTTGAACATGGAGATTCTTGAACATGAACATAAACAAAGGAACCCCTCCAACTCCCTGGCCAAGTGAGGCTAAAAGAAGTCAACAGTTGTATTATCAAATGGAGTTTGGTCACCTGACCAGATGGATGATTTAGATCAGGCTTTCATAAAACATGTTGCAAACAACTAGAAGGATAATATCAGCCATGATGGGGACATTAGCTATTCACATGTACTGGCGGCTTAATTTTGCTCAAATTAGAACATCTGACAAATTCTTGTCATGTGGCTAAATACTTCATCCTCTACAGATATAGGATGTAATGAAGGGAATTGATTTAACAATTTCATACATAAATTTAAACAAAAACAAAACTGAATGATGTCAAACATGTAACTACATTTGTGGTTGGATATTCTGACAGGGACTCATGATATTCTTAGGAAGGAGAAAAAATAGTGGACTGATATGTGACTTAATGACCATATGCAAAGAACAATGACTGGAAGATTTATATCAACCTTGAGGGAGACCTCTAGTTGGTCTATTCTTGATCTGGTCCCACAAAACATTTAAAATCAGTGACTTGAAGAAACAGTAATATATGTTTCCAGGTGACACAAAGCTGGGAAGGAGAGTTAATACGCAGGATAAAATAGTACATACAGCAAGTATTGACTGAGGACCTTTTATGGGTAAGATGTCAAAGTGAATGCAACAATGAGTCAAGATAAAATACTTCCTCTCAGGGGCGCTTGGGTGGCTCAGTGGGTTAAAGCCTCTGCCTTTGCTTGGGTCATGATCCCAGGGTTCTTGGGATCGAGCCCCGCATTGGGCTGTCTGCTCAGCAGGAAGCCTGCCTCACTCCCTCTCTCTCTCTCTGCCTGCCTCTGCCTACTTCTGATCTCTGTCTGTCAAATAAATAAATAAAATCTTAAAAAAAAAACAACTTCCTTTCAGGTTCCTTTTCAACAGGGGCAATAAAAATATGTATAAATGATCAAAAAACAAGATATGATGTGATAAGTTCCATAAAAAAAACTTAAGTGGTTGGACAGATCACTGAAGAGAGATATTACTCCTAGCTTTAAGTGTTGGTGGGTTCAGAAGGAAGTATCCATTGGGACATGTCAAGTGAGGAGAATTTGGATATGTAGTAATGAAGAGAAGGGGATTCTAGATTCAGAGGTGAAAAACTATGGAACTAATACTGAGAAGGGTTTGTGGTTTTGTCTGAAGAATGAAATGCAGGATTGGGAGCAGAAGGAAACAAAAGTTGGGTAAGAAGATTCTGGGATTCAGGTTGGCACAATAAACTGAAAACAATAAAATTAAATTAAACTTGGATGAACTTGCGTTTTAGGACGGCAGTCTAAAGATTTGCTCCCCTGTTTCTTCTTGAAAATTACCCTCAAACAATTAGGCAAAAAGAAATAAAACACAAACACTAATTTTAATGACTAAGAGGAATATATGAAGCATTACACATGGAAATTAAAAGCAGATAAAAGAGTGATTGATGACTTAGCATAGCAAAGGAAGGCCAAGTCCATGTGTCAGAAGAGGGGATACCACAAGTAGCACTTCCAGAACCTTGGAAATGTTTAGGAATTAGAAACACACATACCAAGGGCAAAAGAGAGGCAAAGGACTGAAATGAGGAAAATTGGGCTAAAAACAGGAAAAGTCTGAGGCAGAAGAAACTGAACCCCTACTCATACTCAATGACACCAAGCAAAAGGATAGACTGAAGCTAAGTGCCAAGCAATGCCATAGAATGATCGTTAAAAACAAAAAACAAGAGCTATTATTTCTTAATATTTTAAAATAAAAAATATTTTAATGTTATATATAGTATAAAATATTTTTAAGAGCTATACATATGCCCAGCTCCAAGTCCTAACTTTAGAGATTCTTATTTAGTATAGTGGGAATCAGTAACATGTTTTGATAATGTTTCTTAGTCTGAAAACCACTGAGCTGGTGTAAAAAAGAAATCTATTCCCAAAACTTATCAAAAGGTAAAATGGCATTGAGGAAAATTTAGGTATTTTCGTTTATAGGTAAATACTATTTGCCAGGTATTGTTCTAGGAATTGTACAGTACACAAAAAATTCTCTACCCTCACAGAGTCTGTATCGAAAAGACACAAAGTATGTAAAATACATTGTATTTTATATCTTATTGGCCAGTTACATGAAGAAAAAACAGCAGGGAAGGGGAAAAAGAAATGTGGTCAGGGAGAAGGTAATATTTGAGTAAAAATCTGAAAAAAGTAGGGGAACCAACCATCAAGATAAGATACCTGGGAAAAAGTGTTTCAGGCAGAATAGTTGAGGTAAAGGGTTGAGACAGGAGATTGTCTATATGTTTATTCAAGGAACATCAAACCAGCCAGGAGAGCTGGAGGAGAGTGAATGAAGATTAAGAGATCAAAAGGGTAACAGGGGATCTAAATTGTATAGGATCTCATAGGCTAGTGAAGAACTTTGGCTTTTATTCCTAGTGAGATGGTAAGCCATAGGATTAGAAAAATGAGTCATTTACACACACACACACACACACACACACACACACGATATATTTATGAATCTGAAAAACAATGGAATTTGTCTAGGTAATTAATAACAAGAATTAAAATGTTCAGTCATGTCTAGGAACCTTACCTGGCTAAATAAATCTAGACATTTCCTAATATAGTACCTTAAAGTGAGTGTATAATAAATATTTGTGGAATAAATGGACAGTAAATTTATACTAAAAAGGAAAATAAGAGTTTTTGAAATTCTTAGAAAGTCAGAAACACTGTATTAAGAATACAACAATTATTGGGACGCCTGGGTGGCTCAGTTGGTTGGACGACTGCCTTCGGCTCAGGTCATGATCCCGGAGACCCGGGATCGAGTCCCGCATTGGGCTCCCAGCTCCACGGGGAGTCTGCTTCTCCCTCTGACCTTCTCCTCACTCATGCTCTCTCACTGCCTCTCTCTCAAATAAACAAATAAAATCTTTAAAAAAAAAAAAAAAAAAAGAATACAACAATTATCCTAAGATGTAGTCTTTTACACCAAAGATTCCAGGCATTCTTGTAGATATCATCAAGTAGATATTTCTATTTCCTATTTTACATATGTTCAGCAAGAAAAGACTAAATAAAAAGTCTTCCAGAGTCATTTTAAAACTTTTCCTCTTCTGTTTGAAAGAGTAAGACAGTTTTTAACAGTCCATATTTTAAGCTTAGCAGAGTGCCTCACTAGGTTCTAGATTTAAAAATTTATTTATCATAGTTCATGCACAAACTAATCCTACTTTATTCTTACCAAAAAAAATTAAAAAAAAAAAGTAAATCATAAAAATAAATCACAAATATAAAAAAAAATTATATATTTTCATCTCAAAATCTGGTTTACTTTTTTCCAAAGCCTAGAACCCAGGGTTTTGGCTGTCAATGAAGAATTATGCAAGTGACAAATTCATTTCTTCTGACAGGGAAAGTGAATGTACTTTCTTCTTCCCAATGTCACTTCTGTTGCTTCTAAATGAACCAATCCACTCTTTCTGCCAGACACTATTTGTTTTTAAATTATTGGGTGATAAATAATGTCATGGACAACAAAACAAAACTGCCTCTTCTTTAATATTAGTACTTCTTTTGCTTGACAGAATTTGAAAAATACATTATTTTTTTAATTAACCAAAAAATGATGAAGAGCTAGCTCCTTCAACCTCTGCAATAGGACTTTCTACTGAAATGAAATTAACTTCTGCTGTTACAGGCAACTGTAGATACTTTTGGTATCAGAACATGTAATGGTATCTCAGAAAAAAAAAATGAATTCTGAAGTCATATAATACTAAAAGATCTACCTTAAATGGCTAAGAGACTTAAAACTCTCTTCTATGACCAAACCACTGAGAGATGAAATTCAGAATAAACATACACAAAACCCATTATTTGTACTAGCATGTAGGAATTAAATTAGTCATATGATTTAAGAAAGAGTCCACTTTCATTCCTCTGATATGTCTAAGATTTGCTGATAATTTTATGTAAAGCAAAAAAATGTACATAAATTTATATTAAACTAGGTTAATTTGAAGTGTGAGCTCAATTTTAACTAGAAGGATCTGACCACTATTTACTTTATATCAGGGTATTAATTAAACATAGGAAAGAAGTAAGAGAGTAGAAAACTTGGTCACTCAGTTTAGCAGTTTTCTCAGATAGGAAAAATAACAATGAAACCTCTAGGGTTAAGAATTTCAAATGAGGCTGCTAGACAGAGAAGACAGACCAAATCAGCTTACCACTTGAACCATTTTGAGATATCTGGCATATCTTGGATCCTTGGCTACAGTTAAGATATTTTCTGGTGTTACTTCACTTTCCTGTGGTCCAGAGTCTTGTAAACTGTTCTGCTGTAGAGAGTATTGGGTGTAAATCTTTAGACAATTCATAGAAGGGGTCCATGATGTTACTTAAAAAGGGGTGTATCTTTTTATAATTCTAACGCAATCAATATCAGAAAAAAAATTCTTATTTCTAAATTTAAATACCAATAATTTAATTATGGGATATATGTTTCCAAATATTTACAAATACTTAAATATGATTTCAGAGGAAGTTCCATTTAATATCAACTTATACTATTCCTTAAAAAAATGTAAATATATTCATGGCATTAAAAAATACTAGAATTCTACTTTAGTTGTCCCCAGAGTGCCATTATAAAACATGAATTATAGATGGACATATTATTTTAATAAAAGTTTTAATAAAGCTAATGAAACTATTTGATTTGCCAAAGGTTCAACTCTAGCAGATAGCAAACTGATTTTCTAGGTAACTACCATCTATACAATTGAATTCCTCATTTATTACATAATTTTACTCTAAGTGATATTGGCTATTCTATCATCTTAGAAAGCACTGCATGGAGAATCTGTGGAAGAGAAGCCCATTTTTCCAAACAAAATTATCTAGTTTTGTATCTTTCAGCTACTGATGGAACTATGAATGTTAATCCACTTACAATAAAGAATACTGGGGAATGGTCTTTTTAGATAAAATGCTTTTATCATATAGGCAGTTCTCACTTTGCATAGTACTGTGTTAAATGAATAAATGTTTCTCCCATTATATAACACTAAGTAAACAAAACTGAGTGCACGCACGTGTGTGCGTGTATATATATATATATTTATACATATATATAAAATTCATCTTTAAAATACATGAATACAAAAAATCCAAAACATTTAATTAAATAAAAAATTCAAACAAGACCCAAGTATGTTTTTTAAAAAAAATTATGGACAATAAACTCATACAGTAGTACAATGGAACAAATGAGAATTAATTACACATAGGATCAACGAATTTCAAAACTCAGCCTTAACTTTGCCTAATAACCAAGATCTCAACAAGGTTTAATTATGTCCGCCCTTACACCTTTGCTATTTGAATGACCCGTTAAATCCTCTATCATATCTCTCAACTGTCCTTCATTTTATTCTCAATCTCAATCTGCACAATTGGATGTTCTATTGTGAGTAATGATAAGATCTAAACCATGAAATTAAAGTTGTAGAAAAATAAGTATGCAGAAAAATCAGTATGCAGAATCCAAGACTTGGGTCTTTGACTCATATAGATTAGAGATTGAAATGAATGAGTGATTAAAAAAGTACATGATTATCCTTTATCAGATGAGTGAGTTTGTAATGCCTGTGGAAATTCTGTGTTAAGTAGTACTTAAGTCCATCTCAAAATATTTTACATAAAAAATAACACTAACAACGGAGAAGAAATAAGAAGTTGATTTCAATATTAATATGCTGAACAGGTATTTTATTAAGCTACTCAACATGCAACTTGACCACAATTTTTTAAACCCAGGAAGCCAACAGATCTTCATAAATTGTCCAAATGAATTAATATATATTTTTAAAATAAAATTAACAAAATATACCAGATTATTCTGAAATTTAGAAAATTTAGCTGTGATTACTCGTAATCAATTTTTTGAGACCTTAAATAAGTAGGACCAACACAACTGCATAAGTTTTAAAATACATATTATAGATGGCATTCATAATAAAACCTGAAAAAATTAATATTCAAAATTAGACAGATACCACCACTTAAACATATGATGGCTAATACCCACCCAAAGAATAACTACAAGGTAGAGTGAAAACATTTTCTTAATATTTTTATACATGCCTGTTTTAGAAAAAGCATGGTCCATATTTAATTAAAAGGATCTTGTGAGGTTAAACTTCTCTAAAACACCTGGATTTTTTTCTTGTATATTATATATATTTCAGTGGCCATGATAATACAATTTGCTATATTAATTAAATGGGTTAAATTTTCTAGTATCTAATTGTTAAGTAAATGGTCATCTATTTTATTCCCCCAAAACATATAACTAAATTTATGGCTCCTCCCATGGCCTTGTACCATGTGTGTTCAATATATTTAATGAATTCAACATAGGTGCTGGAGACAGTGTAGCACAGCAGGTGAGAGCTAGGACTCTTGTCATTGGATTGCCTGGGTTAAAATTCCAGCTCTTACACTTGTTCTTTTGACCTTCGGTAAGTAACTCAACCTCTATGTATATCATTTCATACATCAGTGAAGTAGTAGTGATAATATAGTATTTACTTCATAGGGCTGTTGTGATAATTAAATTAGTTAATTTCTGAAAAGCACTTAGAAGAATTGCTTCAGAGGTAAACAGTTAAGCACCCTCTGCATGTTAGTCATTATTGTCACAGCCAACATAATCATAACCAAGAAAATATCCTGTGAAAAGAATCTCCAGGTACAAATGCAGAATCTCATATAGCTAAGAAGTCAATTTGTTCACTATTACTAGATACACCACTATCTTAGTGATTATTTTATTTTGAATTTTAATACCTCACTGAGATACACTAGAGACTATCTATTCTGCAACAATAAGAATTTTTATTTGTTGAAATAAAAAGTAATGTAATATTTAAATGATTGCAGGACATAAATGAACATTAAGACATAAGATATATATAAATATAAAGTGTGGCCCTTACCAGCATGCTGATTTGAACAAATCAACTCCAAAACCACACTTTTTAGATACTTGATATTTCTAGATCAGCATCTCTGACGTTTTAAGAGCCTATGAGTCACCCAATGATCTTATGAGAATATAGACTGTGATTCAGTAGGTCTGGGATGGATCCTGAGGTTCTTTGTTTCTGACAAGGCCCCCAAGGTGATGCCCATGGTGCTGGTACCTGGAGTAATCTTTGAGTAACAAGGGGTTAGATAACACTTGGGAATTATTGTTAATTATATTGTGCATGATAAAAGCATTGTGGTTATATAGGAAAACGCCCGAACTTTTCAGAGATGCTCAAGGAATTACACAGCGGTGAAATGCTATGATGCCTGAGATTCACTTTAGCAAGTGATGATAAAAAAAAATAGATGAAGCAAATGTAAGAAAATTTTTACCAGAGAATCTGGTAAATGGACATTTAGTTATTCATTGTAATATTCTACTTTTGTGTGTGTTTGAAGGTCTTTATAATAAGACATTTTAAAAGTATTTTATATACTTATTTTATAAGTATTTTATATACTTATATTTTATAAGTATCCTTATAAAAATGTAGGGAAAATGTCCATAGTGAACTTGAAGAGCACTGTTACGTTCAAGATTTCTCTTAGTCCTATTTATAGTTTCTCTTTTACAGGCAAAGAAAATACTAACTTCAGGGAGTTCTTCAAAATAACCATAAAACAGTTAACTTTTTTCAAACTTCCTTTTCTATTTCAAGGTTTTAAAATGTTACTATTCAAAGTGTTACATCTTTATTTAACTTCCTTCAAACCTGCTGCTAGGTTTGTCTGGTTTAACCAAGAAGACCTGCTCATGCTTCCTGGAACTTAAATACTTACTTGTGATTTCTCTGAAGCAGTTTCAGAATGTGATTCTTTTGTGACACCAGTGACACTTACAGGTGATACTTCAAATGTCACATCATCTAGGCCTGGGATAGATGACAACTGAGAAAAGAAAATTAATGTTGGCATTTGAAGATAATATTAGCTGCTTAGTTTATATTTATATTACTTTATAATATAAAACAAATATTTAGAATATTTACTTCATTATGAGTAAATATTTTATTATATTTATATATTTATATCACTTTATATTATATTATTTATATTAGATGCTTAGTTAATATTAGCTGTAAGTTTCTAAGTGTGTGTGTTTTTGATAGCTACCTTAAGTTTTTAAGCCTATAGAAATAGGGTATATAAAACCTCATCTTTGGTGTCTGAAATTCCCCATGCCATAAACTACTTAAAAGTGAAAGGTATTCACAAATAAAATATTTTCAAATAATTCCTCATAAATCTAACTTCACTCACAACCATTCTTTCCCTAGGAATTATTTTAAAAAATATAAGGAATCCTAGTATAAGAAATAAAAGCATGGGCTTTGGAGTCAGATTGTCTAATAAGGTTAAGTCACAAGCTAAGTGACTGTCTGTAAATCTCCTTAATATCAATTTTCTCCTCTGGAAAGTGGGGATAAGAAAACTTAACTCACAAAGTTGTAAAAAAATTTTTATTAAACATATTTTGTAGAAAAAAGTCCTTTGCAGCACATTTTAAGTTTGAATTATCTGGGAACTGACATAACTTCTGTCATCACATTTTAATATCTGACATAGCTCATTGTTTTTTTCTTTCTTTAAACATTCACCACTAAATGTTACTAAAATATGTTATTTTTTCATAGACAAAAGATGGGCATGCTGTCAAGTGGTTATGTATTTCAGGTTGGATTTGCAGGATCCAAGCAAACTCTCTTTTCTGATTTCATTCTGATATCAGTGATAGACATTTGTGAGATGTTTGGCTAACTTTAGGGATTAATTTTATGGCTATGGAAATAATTAAGGCTAATTTGTCCATACAGTATCTTAACTTGTGACTATGGATTCTAACTCAAGAATTCCCCAAACATTAAAATAAGGCACACACTCATAATGAGGAATAATGAAGAGAAAAAAAACAATGGTATAAGATCTGAAGCAGCAATATTCATTGAGAACTGCTGACTGATGACAGTACTTAGCACAGTGCCCCTGGCCCAAATAGTTTCAAGTAGGTATGGCTGCTAGGAGAATATGTTCAACATGGTCAAGGCCAGGTATCCTAAATTTCCAAGCTACAGAAATGTTTTGAGAGAAATGTAGTGGCTGAAGTCCATAAGATATAGAAAGCACAAACTAGACATTCTGATCCTTATGCTAAAGCTTTAGCCATTTTACTTTCCCATAAATATTCAATATGTATTTTTCAGATTAATTTTTTATAAAAGGACAAAGTCATAAAAATATACTATTCTATAATCATTCTAATTATTATCTTATAATCAGGGAAAACACTGAACCGTAAGCTTTAAAATAAAAACTTTTTTATTTTTGCTAATTATATTATGTATTATATTATTATGATTATATTATAAAATATATTATAGAATATTATATAATAATATATTATATATATAATAATTATATTGTGTATATATTATGTATTATTATTCTATATATTATATAATTTCTGACATCAAAATTGGTACTCTTCATTAGCATTCAATATATTTGCAAATAGAAAATAGCTGATATTTTCTCCAAATTTTGCTCTGGAGCAAAATCTGAAGTTTTATGTAATTTTTACTGTGTTATCAAATGATTACTATAATTGTGAATTTTCCATCAAATGAACTGAACTACAGAACACCCCAATTTGTTAACATGTTACTCACAAGCTTTTGACTAGAATAATGAAAGAAATTTCAATTCATGCGTATATTTAAACAAACTCAGTTAACGGTTCATAATGAGTATCATTTTCTTTGTAATTATAATGAATTAAAAACAAACAAGAAAACACTACACCACCTCATGGATGCAGGAGCTAAATTGAATTCATTCCCAAATGCAATTAAAGTTAAGTATGACTGAGAAAGTGGTATATGTGGAGCAAAGTTTATATTATAAGTTATTCAGAAATACAAACCTTTGCATCCAAAATATTGAGAGTTGTTTCGATTTGCTGGATACGAAGAGAAAGGTCTGCCAGTTTCTGGAAAAGAAAGATTTGAACATAAGAATAAAGTCCGATTGAAATGAACTCTTAACAGGATAACAAAGGGCAGATTTGAAAATAATTAAAAAAAAAAAACTATGGTTTAAATATTAGTCATTTTCTAATACATTATTATTTTATTTACATGAGTAGGAATGGGAGCTCAAGGATTCTGTTATCTTCATTAACATGTTTCATGGCTACTTTATAAAAACTGTATTTACAGATAAGCAAAAATTACCTTATCAGCCTTAATGAAGTCATTATGAGAGCCATAATCAGTCACTGGGACCAGAATGTAAACTTCTTCCAGAACAGAGATTTTTGTTCGCTGTTATAGACCCCATGCCCAGAATAGTACCTAAAGCTTAATAGGAGTCTAATAATTGTTTGTTGATGAATGAAGGAATTCTTCATAGAAAACAAGAATAAAAATTAGCTCAACACAGCCTGGAACAAGATCCGCCTTTTTAAGTTATTTAAACAAGTTTTGCAATTAGTATACATAATTAGCCCCAAATTTAAATTTTTTAAGTTTGAAAATTAAAGAAGATGAAATTAGAAGATGAGTCAGTTCAGGTCGGAAAGAAATAAAACAAAGAGAAAAAAATCAGAGTACTAAAAAGCAAAAGGAATCAACCTACCATCAAAATCCAAGATAAAACAGAACCAAAAGCTTACCATGCTCTAGTTATTCTGTACAATTAAATTACCCGTACCTGTGTGTACTATTTACAGCCACACAAATAAAAGTAACATCATAAAATATGATCCATAAGAGCATTTACTTAAAACATTCTAATCCTAAACATTATTATACTCCGTAATACAGTCCAAGAGCAGTTGGCACATTTACCAGTTGGTAGATGTGTGGCACTCTGACTGCTTTCTGGGGTTATTATCAAGATCCTGACTAACTCCTAAGCAGAATTTTAACACCCCCAAGAAATGGTCATTGAGGGCGCCTGGGTGGCTCAGTTGGTTAAGCAACTGCCTTGGGCTCAGGTTATGGTCCTGGAGTCCCAGGATTGAGTCCCACATCTGGCTCCCAGCTCCATTATTGTAAACATCTGAGCATTTACCTTACTATGCTACACTGTGTATGCAACATATCATTTGAAATCTCACACCAATGTATAAAGCAGGAACTGTTATCATGCCAATTTTGAAGAGAGAAAACTGAGTTTTTATACAAGTAAAATAATCTGAACTCAAACGTTCCAACTCCAGATACTATTTTTGAAAGAATTTTAAACTGTTTGAAAGAATTATACCTTGTTAAAACATGATGCCATAGACCCTGGGTGATGACAATGTGTCAATATAGATCGTAACAAATGTACCACACTGGTGGGGGATGATGTTGATAGGGGAGGCTGTGCTCTGTGAACTCAGGAATGCAAGGTTTATATGGGGAACTCAACACTTTCTGCTTAGTTTTGCTGTGAACCTCAAACTATTTTTTTTTAATTTTAATTTTTTTAGCTTTTTATTGTGTTATGTTAATCATCACAAAATACATCATTAGTTTTTGATGCAGTGTTCCAATATTCATTATTTATGTATAATACTCAGTGCAAACTTTTCCAAGAAAGTTTATTAACTAAAAAAAAAACAAAAAAACAAAAAAACCCCAAACCCCAAAATCAAAAACAAAACAAAAAAATCTTAAAACATAATTTAAAAAACACCAAGATGGAAAATTCCCAGGCAATGCATAAATAGAATTTTTGTAAATGAAAGCTAAGAAGTCATCAATCCAGTTCTCCCAAAGACTAATATGCTACTGTGTAAAAAAAAGGAATCAAATTATTTTTATATAATTTCCTATAATAGATGCTGTTTATCTGAAAGTATTTAAAAAATTTTTCAGGGTTAGATGATAAAACTAAATTGTCCTTAAATGGATACTCAAATACTCACACAGGATAGGTTAAGGATTTTAATACAAGACTTGGTAAATAAGCAAATAATGATGAAAATATTTATTTGGAAAACTACTTGTTGATAAGGAAGACTAAAGAGGCTTGGAAAAAAAAGGTTATACTTTCTAGAGCAGTAATTCCTAGGTTTTTGGAAACAGATTTTATTTAGTATATCACCCACTCACTTTACCCATTCTCACCTATGATTATCAAAACCTAACCAAAATAAAATGACTTTTCTAAATAAAACAAGATTACATGAAACATTTATTAATGCAAGACATTAACACTGATCTAAACATCGATATATTTTAATTTATAATAATTTATTTCAATATCTTTGATATCTAATCTAATAATAACCGTGATAGTGAAATATAAGGAAGTTACTAATTTAATATACAAAGATCTATGATATCTGCTGGCAAGAGTCTCTCCTGTAATTTTTGTTGACTAAATACTTTTAAAAGATTTTAATTAATTAATTAATTAATAGCATGTGAGTGGGGGCAGGGACAGAGGGAAAGGGAAAGAGAATCTCAAGCAGACTCCATGCTGAGTGTGTAGCCCAACATGGGACTGGATCCCACCACTCCGGAGATCATGACCTGAGTGTAAACCAAGAAGTAGACCCTTATTTGACTGAGCCACCCAGGCGCCCCTTTGTTGACTAAATTTAGAGAAAATGTGAGGGGCACCTGGGTGGCTCAGTGGGTTAAAGCCTCTGCCTTCGGCTCAGGTCATGATCCCCTAGGATCGAGTCCCACATCGGGCTCTCTGCTCAGCAGGGAGCTTGCTTCCCCCCTCTCTCTCTGCCTACTTGTGATCTCTGTCAAATAAATAAATAAAACCTTTAAAAAACAAAGAAAGAAAGAAAGTGTGAAACTGAAATTATAGATAAATAAAAATAAATATAGAGGGTTTTTTCCCTATCCAAAATCATATACCCTAAGCTTACAACCAGGATATAACTGATTTTTTCAAAATCAGATCAACAAAAGGCTTTTCCTCCTGGCTAGGGAAGATTTTTGTTGTGGATATATCATATTATTTTATTATCCGTAAAGGTATTATCCATCTTTTCTAAGGCTGGATTTTGAGTCTAAAATATTAAACATGTTAAATATGTTAATCTGGATTCTATAATTTAATACTCTAATATAGGACATATTACTGTATCACAATTTTAAGGTCCTTAAAGGATGTAATCAGTATCTTTTGCAATCCCTCACATTTTATTTTATGCATTTAAAAATATTAATTTCATTTCACTGGACTGCCAATGGGTCCATGGCAAAATTAAGAACCACTGCTTTTCTTCTTTTTTCTTTAAGATTTAATTTTTTTATTTATTTGTGAGAGAAAGAAAGAGAGCACGTGTTATAGAAGGGACAAAAGGAGAGAAACTCAAACTCTGGGCTGAGCAAAGAGCAAGGAGCTGGATCCCACGACCTGGAGAACATGACCCAAGCTGAAAGCAGACACTTAACTGACTGAGCCACCCAGGAGCCCCAAGAACCTCTGCTTTTAAAAGATAATTCAGCATAATGAATATTTTTGAGTCTGTTCCCATGTAATTACTGACATAACATACATAAATATATATTTTTTTAGAAAGCCATTGTCACTTGACAAAAGTGTACCTGGCTTCATTTTTGGGTTGTTGAAGTTCATTTCTAAGATTTTTACGCTTCCTGCATTTTCCTTCCACAACTCCAAACCACTCTACCTTGGCTCTATTGACATTTTGGGCTGGATAATTCTTCATTGTAAGGGGCTTCCTGTGCTCTACAGGATATTTAGTAGAATCTCTGACTTCTACGCCCACTAAAAACACCTCTAAGATATTGCCAAATCTTCTGTGGTTGAGAACCACTGGCTAAAGTGTAGATGATTATGGATATAAGAAACATGATCAATGATAGTAACTGTCTCCACCTTGAAAGTTCTAGCAGAAAGACAAAATTGAAAGATAACAAGTCTTTCCCATCCACTTAACCATCCACTTATCTTTGCTAAGGATTCAACAGACGAGTGGATAAAAATATGGTCCATATATACAATGGAATATTATGCCTCCATCAGAAAGGATGAATATCCAACTTTTGTTATCAACATGGACGGGACTGGAAGAGATTTGTATCAACATGGACGGGACTGGAAGACGGGACTGGACGGGACAAGCAGAGAGAGTCAATTATCATATGGTTTCACTTACTTGTGAAGCACAAGGAATAATGGAGGATACTGGGAGATGGAGAAGAGAAGTGAGTTGGGGGAAATCGGAGGGGGAGACGAACCATGAGAGACTGTGGACTCTGAGAAACAAACTGAGGGTTTTGGAGGGGAGGGGAGTGGAGCGTTAGGTGAGCCTGGTGGTGGGTATTAAGGAGGGCACGTATTGCATGGAGCACTGGGTGTGGTGCATAAACAATGAATTTTGGAACACTTAAAAAAATAAATTAAATTAAAAAGAAAAAATCAAACCTGAAATATCTTGGTTTGGGACAATAAGGGAATTTGCAAAGTACCTGAAGTTTGCCAGATAAGCTGTAAATTTCTTTCTATTTCTAGGCAGTGCATTTTATTAAAGTGAAAAAGAAGATGAAAGGAAGAAATACGGAGTTAATAGGTGAACATGGAAACAAAAATAAAATACTGTGGCTTTTCAGGTTTATAAAATACCCAGTTTGCACATCCAATTCTCTGAAAGAGAAACATTTTAAAACAATGGATCCCTTGGTATATCACACTGGGTTGAATATGTCTTATAAGACAGAAAGGGATGCAATTGATGGTTTTATTAAGCTTCATCTGACACTTAAGCCCAGCAGTTGTGAAAGTTGTAAAAGCAGTTATAAAAGTTGTAGCAGTAAATATAGCTTTAAGCAAGATTATTTGGCTGAAAGTTAAGTCCAATGGTGTGCTTAAAAACTGGATGCAGATAAGCACGATAAATTTTTTTAGGTTATATGAGTATTCTCAGTAATTTTTCCTATTCTTAAAGAATTTAGAAAAAAGAAATAGTTTGGAATATTTAAAAAATGATTAAAAACTCCATATTCTAGGGTTACAAGTCAGAGTCAAAATAACACACGTGATTGCCCTGTTTATAGAATACCTTTCACTTCAAAATTCATTATAAGGTTGAATTTCTGCTCAGTTTTATCTGTGATATACATAGAACTTGCATTGCACTCCTCATTCCATTCCATTTTAAATCTGCAGACCCAATGTACCACCATAAGATTTTTCTGATTAGGGCCAGAATAGAAATGCTAACTGGGGATTTGTGAAGGAAGAACTTTGTTAACTTGGGTCTGATTCAACTACTTTCCTTTCTCTGTCTTCCAACCTTTCTTCTTACCCTGGTTCCAGTCATCAGAAGAGTTACAAAGTACCCTGGTATTTTTTTAAAAAGTTAAATTCTTCACTTTTCTTTTTATTAGAGAACACTAAAACTAGTATTAGTGATGAAGAAAGAGCCCTAACCATTTGCTTCAAATTTACTTCCAGGTTGAGTTTAGCTGTGACTGAAGTTGTTATAATTTGGGTTTGGTTCAAACCAGATTATGGGAAAAACAAAAAACAAAACAAAAAAACCCCAGGTTTTTTCTTTTCCCCCAATTTACTTCCAATTTAAAAAAAAATAACATCTGAGTTTCCTTTTTTGCTGAGGGAGACATAGTCATTTTGGCTCTTGTTTAAGGCTTTAACTAAACAAGGACCAATGAGTCTAATAGGTGCTATTAACAAACCACAACCCATTTTGAAAAATCACATTGATCTTAATTCAAAGAGAAAAAAAATGGCACTTGACGTATGAATATATATATTATATCCTTGGGATTTATCATATCAAAAAAGACACCAAATGGACATGGCATACCAAAGAAGAGAATACAAATCTAAAAAATAAATTTTGAAATAGCTCATTATAGTCTCTTATTTGAAAATGATGTAAACATGCCTCTCACCCAGATCAGAAGGTGCAATATAAGAGTGAAACCTTTCTGGTTTTTCCTGTTATTAGGTGTGAGTGTGTGAGTGTGGGAAAGTAAGAATAGTGACTACAACTATAAATACTATACACACAAATATATGTTGATTGAATAAGGACTAAGCAAATAATTTAAATCTTTCTACATTTCAACTTCTGTATTTCTAAAAAATAGAAAATTGGACCCCTCTCAAAGGGCTGGTCTGTGATGACTGAATACATGTAGAACACTTAGCACAATGCCTAGCACAGAGTAAGCACACAATAAATACTATTGTCATCACACCAAGAAAACAGTCTACAATTGACATAAATATCCAAACTGCTAAAATATGAATTGTAAATAATGAGTTAGGGTCAACCCTAGACTACCATTCATTAAGGATAAAAAGGCAATAAATTACCTTTAAACTTCATGGGTTTTTGGTCAAGAAACTTTTCTCTAGGATTCAGGAAGAGCTAGGGAATAGTAATACATTCAAAACAGTTGAGGGAAAGTTGAGAGAGAAACAGAAGGGGGTTAAAGAGTGAATCATGGGGACGCCTGGGTGGCTCAGTGGGTTAAGCGGCTGCCTTCGGCTCAGGTCATGATCCCAGCGTCCTGGGATCGAGTCCCACATCGGGCTCCTTGCTCGGCAGGGAGCCTGCTTCTCCCTCTGCCTCTGTCTGCCTGTGCTAGCCCCCTCTCTCTCTGACAAATAAATAAATTAAAAAAAAAAAAAAGGGTGAATCATGTGGCTTGGATAATGCATAAGCAATCATTAAAAAAGAAAGGATTATTGTTATATTTGATCTAGTCTTCAGTAAATAGCACTCACTTCCCAGGCAGCGAAAATTATTAAGCACCACAAAGGTGAGGGGCTACCCCTCCTCAGGGGAGCTTACCGGAGTTGCTTTCATAGGTATGTTTGCCAGTTACTGTTTAATTTTTTTTTTTAACCTGGTGATAAGGAGTATGGAGATGGAGTATTTGCTCTTTTCTGCTAACAATCCTTGAACTGACTCTCTCCACCCTACCTACCCTGGTATAAAAACTGAAGGACTAAATCCAGTAATCCTTGGTTTACCGCTCTTTAGTCAGGCAATTCTATATCCCATTTAGAGAGGCATTGGTATGAGATAAAACTCATGGAAGCAAGCACCTGGCCTCTGGGGCCTGTTCGATGAAATATAATGAACTGAGTCCCTTACTTTATCAATTCTCGTATCATATTTCACTTTCTTTTGTTTCAGTGAGAAGGCAGAAGAGATTTGGACTAGAGACTGCGAATTGGACAAAAATAACGGATGTTATACAATAAAAATAGTTTTCCTGTCTCCATACAATTTTTGTTAATAACAATACACCTAACAAAAACTACTTGCTGAAGCTATACCTTATAAATAAAACAGAATGAATTAAATACTGTTTTTATTCATTCACCTGTGAATGATCGTTTTATTCCTTTTCCTCCTTTCTTATAACCAATTTCAACCCATGATTCTATTTCTTCCCTATTCTCTTTTTTGTCTTTTTAAGAAAAAAACAAAACAAACCAAAACAGGGGTTCCTGAATCTGGTACCCAATCCTTAAGTAGTCATTTGCTAAAAGTATTTTTATTTTCATAATGATATTTGATACTAAAGTTATGTTTCCAGGCTACTTCCCAAACCATCTTTTGGATCAAGGAATGTTAAATAATTTTTTTTTTAAAGATGTTCTTTCTCTTCCTTCCTTCCTCCCAATCTCCCTCTTTCCCTCCTCCTTTCTTTTTCTTCCTTCCTTTTTTTTTTTTTTAAAGATTTTTATTTATTTATTTGACAGACAGAGATCACAAGCAGGCAGAGAGGCAGGCAGAGAGAGAGAGGAGGAAGCAGGCTCCCCGCTGAGCAGAGAGCCTGATTCGGGGCTCGATCCCAGGACCCTGAGAACATGACCTGAGCCGAAGGCAGAGGCTTTAACCCACTGAGCCACCCAGGCACCCCTCTTCCTTTCTTTCTTAGAGAGAAAGAGAGCGAGAGAGCAGGGGTAGGGGCAAAGGGAGAAGAAGACTCCCCACTGAGCAGGGAGCCCAATGTGGGGGTTGATCCCCAGGATCATGATCTGAGCCAAAGGCAGACACTTAACTGACTGAACCACCTAGGCACCCCAATAATTTTAATATAAACTGAAAACAATGTGTACTTAGAAATGTAAGACTTTGGGGTAAAAAACAAAATTTCAAAGTAAAGAAATGGTTTTGACTGTGAAATTTTGGAATTCCTTTTATTCTCTTTAGTCACATAAGCCTTAGTGAACTATCTCACAAAGGCTTCTAAAAACTAATTCAGCAGAGGTGGAATGCAAGGTTGATGATACAGAATCAGAGAGGATATAAGGTAAGTTAACACAATAACTGGGTGACAAGAGGTGATGGTACATGAATATAGAGACTGTAAATTTTTGTTTTACTCATTTGCCACTTTTAAAAGTGCAAGATGATTTCTAGGCTACTTATTAAGCCAGTATCCAGACCTACCTCCTCACAAACTGTAGAAAAGCGGTTGAGGAACTGGACAGTGTGCACCACAAACTGGTTTAGAAATGCCACCGTTCTTTTCTGTTGAATAGCTGGCACCTGTGTTATGTAAAACAAACATGATTTTCACAGGACAAAGTACACCGTGCAAACCCCTTGACATCAATTTTATATATGTACATCCATCTATCTATCTATTTATCTATGTGTCTCTATGTTATAGGAGTTACTGGAAGTACTATGAATAGTTACTAACTTGTTTTTCTAAACTGTGGGGGTGGGGTGTCCGATGATGACAGAAGTTGCGAAGTTTGAGAAAGGGCGTTGGATTCACAAGTGGGAACTTTAGCAGGTAAAGGCAACACACATAAACACACAAAAACCTGGGAACTAAATAAAATAAATAACGTGGGGTTAGAGGTCGCAACCTGCCTCTGTCGCCATCGTGTAAAACATGCGTAGAGCGACTCTGAACACGGGAAGCAAAGGCTATGAAAAGCACACCGCTCCCCTTAGACGGATCAAGAGGGAACCCTCATTAAGGCGAACTGCGGGACTCTAGGCCTCCCCACACCCCAAGAGCGGGACCAGAGAGGCCCGGGGCCAGGGACAGACTTGGATATGGAGAGATGGGATGTCCCTGGGGACCGAGCGTCCCTTCCTCAACCTCCTCCCAGGTTGCCTAATATCAACTCGGTTTTTTACAAACCTTGGTCAGGTCTATGCCTGACCCCATGAGAGGAAGCCCGTCCTCATCCATCTCCTCAGCGGGCGGGGGACCCACGGCTCACGCACAAACCCCTCCCGGACGGGGCCCGCCCAACCCGGTAATAATGTTCAAACTCCTCCCCCTAGTCCCCGCCTCCGACGCCCTTCCCACCGGAAGGAAACGCCTCCGCTCGCCAGTCACTCGGGTGCTCCCGTAGAACCCGCCTTTTTACACGGCATTCTGGGATTGGTAGTTCAAATCTGGATTGTGACGTCAGACGCAGAGGCGCGGGGAGGGGCAAGGCTCCGGTTTTAGCAGTAAAGTCATAAAAAGGGGGCAAAAAACAAACAAAAAAAAGAAAACATCGAGTCTGGTTGAGGTTATCCCTGCTTACCCCACTCTGTTATATAAATAGCTAAGTAATTCGTTAATTAAAGAAATACACATTTTGAAAACCTAAGTGCTGGATACTCTCCTAGGTCCTGTGTGGAATACAAAGATTGAATTTGCTGCACTGGGAGAGGTTTATGCCCTGAAGGAGGGGACAAAACTTGTTTCCTAAGGACTTAAAACATGAAATAAAACGTCAAATGCTACAAGTGAGGCAAACGCCTATGGAAATGACACCCACTTAGATCATCAAAAAGGTACAACAGACACCTGACAGAACTTTGCATCAGGGATATGAAGATCTTGGCTCAGATTTTGATTGTGCAGCCTTACACCTACAGGACCTAGGACAGACACCAAACCAAAATTTGGAACCCCTTCTATGTACATACTAAGATGCTTAGTACAAAAGATGGAGAATTAGTCTCTGCCTTCAGAGAGCTTATATTTTAGGGTAGATATATAGAGTCTAGAAGTGCCGCATCTAGGCGAGGTGTTAACAATCTGAGAAAGTTGTGCACTTGCACACACAGTGGATGTGTATGCCCACAAACACGCAAATATACCACATATAAAAGGTGCTCCTAAATCCTCTGAGAAATCCAGAGAGGGTAGCTTTTTAGCAGGTACTTGAGTGGAGTTATGCGCACAGTTTAGGGTGGACTGTTCTACCAAGGCACAGAGGCATGGGGTGTATGGTATGTAGGGGAAATGGAAAGCTATTCGATTCTGTTGAAGAAAAAAAAATCCCAGAAATGACGAATGGTAGGAAAGGGATCAGAAGTAGACAGAACTGCTCATTAAGGGCTTTTTATGCCAGATTTGATACCATAGTCCATGTTTCTCTAAAGTGTGATTGATGAACCACTTATGTGGTTACATGTGATACATGTACCATGTATCAATTATTTGGGAGTGGGCAGTACTTCTTAAAATGCACATTCCAAGGATTAACCTTAAACAAGGACCTCTGGGGGTGAGCCTAGAAATCTGCATTTTACACCCCTCCACCCCCATTATTCTAAACTGAAAGTTAGAAAATTTGTTCTGTAGGTGATGGGAACCATTAAAAATCCTGACCAGGAGAGTGATAGGATTCACTCTTTCATGACTTTCCTTTTATCTCTCTGGCCATTCGTCTTTCCTTTGTTGGTCCCTTCTCATTCTCCCAACCTCTGGAGAGTCTCACATTTATATATGTAAGCCAGACTTCATATTGGAAGCCAGTGTAGCTGAAGCAGAGTGAGCAAGGTAGGGGAATTCAAGGAGAAAGTTATGTGGGACACAGATCATGGAAAGCTTTGTAGGCTATTGTAAAGACTTTGGTTTTCTGGGTAAGATGGGAAATCATGGAAAGATTTCAAGCAGAAGCATGATGGGAGCGACTGAAGAGCTTTAAGCAGGGAAGTGTCATGATCTGAATTGTATTTGAGGACAGTCATTCTGTTTGGCATAAGGTAATAAGTGACATGAGGGTAGCAGGCAAGCCTGGAAAAGTTACACATAGCTGTAACAGTCACCTTTTACTCCACTCTCCTTTACATTTAAACATCCATCTAGTTGTATGTCTTCTAGCTCCCTACAGCTTTTGAATCTATCTGTAATTTTCCATCTTTATGGCCACATCTCAAGTTCTAACATTGTCCAATGTTATTGCAATAGCCTCTTCCTGCCTCCATCTTGGGTCTCTCCAGCCTACACATTGTATCCATATAGTGACTATTTACAAAGACAAATCTGATTGTCTTTGACTTCTGTTTCTCTTTTCCCTCAGTTTAATGTGCTCACAAGGCCCTCTGTATGGCTCTTGTTCACCTCTCTAACCTCACTTCTCACTGTCTTCTCCATTTAACACCCCCCAAATGTCTTTAAATTCTTGAAACCAGGAATTGCTGTGGGGCTTAAACATATTGTGTCCTTTGCCTGGAACAATCTCCTTTGTTCTCCGACCATCGCTGCCTGCCTAACTCCTACTTATTCTTATGTTCTCTTTATCCTTGGTTTTCCAAGTTTGAAGACAGTGTACTTGGATGTCATTTTCTCTTTAACCTTCTTGTTTTCTTTTTAACCTTCTTGAAGTTTGCTGAACTTCTCAGATCTCTGGTGTGATGTTTTCAATAAACTTTTGAAAGATTTCTTGGCCATTAATTTTTTCAAAAAAACGTTTTTTCGGTCACATTTTTTTTTTCTGGGACTCCAAGATACATGTATGTTAGATTGATACTGTCTACAGTTCATTGATGCTCTGCTCATTTTTTTTCTCCCTGTGTTTCAGATCAGATAATTCTTAACAACCTATCTTAAGCTCACTGATACTTTGTTTTCTAGTGTTCAGTTTATTATTAAACTACTCATCCAATGAATTTTGATTTTGAATTTTTCAGTTCTAAGATGTCTGTTTTTAGGAGTTTCCATTTTTCTCCTAAAATTCCCTGCACCCTTCTTTCCCTGTGTGTCTGTTTGTATGTGTGTGTATACACATTTCCCTGTATATATATATACACACACATTTCCCTGTGTGTGTGTATATGTATATATATAATATTATATATTAAATATATTTCCCTGTATATGTATATGTATATACATATACAGTATACAAATATACATACACACATAGATATACTATATAAATATATATATTTTTTTCTTTTTTTAAGAGGGAGAGAGAGGAGGGAGGGTCAGAGGGAGAATTCTCAAGCAGACTTTATGCCCAGCACAGAGCCCAATGTGAGGCTTGATCTCACAACACTGAGATTATGATCTGAGCCAAAATCAAAGAGTCAGATGCTTTAACCAACTGAGCCACTAAGAGGTCCTTCCCTGTATATATATATTTTTAAATATTTTTATTTATTTGACACAGAGAGATCACTAGGAGGCAGAGAGGCAGGCAGAGAGAGAGAGAGAAGAGGAAGCAGGCTTCCCGCTGAGCAGAGAGCCCAATGCGGGCCTCGATCCCAGGACCCCGGGATCATGACCTGAGCCGAAGGCAGAGGCTTAACCCACTGAGCCACCCAGGTGCCCACTCCCTGTATATTTTTAAAAACAAATTTATAATTATTACTTTCAAGTTCTTATCTAATGATTCTAATATTTGTTCACATATTGCATCTGCTTCTATTGGCTTTTTCTTGATTATGGGTTATAGTTCCTCCATTTGGGGATGTTACACATTTTTTTTTTTATCCTGGACATTGTGAAAAAAATAAAAGGAACAGTGAAAATTAAGTTAGGAACTGAGCCTTCAGATTCCTTCACAAATTAAGTTGAACTGGTGCTGGGCTATAGTTTTAATTAGATTGAGTTCATTTGCAATTAGCCCAACTCCTGACCTCCTGCAAAGGATTGAGCTCTTTGATCTTGTCAATGTTTGAGTTGGAGGGGAGTGGTCTATGGTAGCAGAACATTTTGGTTCATCTTTGTATTCAACTTCAGCAAGGCCCTGGAATCTAAGCCCACGAGAATGTGTAAGACTTCGAGTATTCTATTTACCAAAAGTAGTTCCTCTACTGCTGGCTTGCTTAGCAATCTTAGGGGTAGGATGTAGGCCTGTGTGATTTGTTTTTGTGACTGGAGTCCTTTCAGGCCAAGTCTGTCTCACCAGTTTATACTGTTGGCAAAAAAAAAAATCTTAGCTGGTTTCTTCTCGACTGTGCAAAGTTCCCCAGAGTGTCACAGGCTTGCTCATCCACCTACTCATACCTAGACCATACCCTTCTCCCTGAGTATGGTAATGTCACAGCTCTCTACTCACTTATGTCCCTCTAGACCTAGACATCTTGACAGAATTTAGTTCCTTAAGGTCTTATTTCATCCACTGCTTTCCAACAGCCCATGGAAAAGTATGATTTTTATTTTATCTGGTCACTTATTATTACCACATATGTGAGAGGCTTTCTCTCATCTTTCTACATCCTAACTAGTAGCAGAAATCTTATCATCCTATCTATAGAGAAACTTTCCCTGATCCACCAACACTGGACCAACTGTCCCTCTGAATAATATGCTTCCATAATATCCTCTGCATTACTTTATCATAGCACATTTTATACACTTGCCCGAATGCCCTACTAGACTATTCAGAGCAGAGATTCTGACTGACTTAAAATAAAGCCTTAAGTAAGTATGTCGAATGACATTTGGGCCCAATGACCCTGGTGCTTCCATATCTTTCTTGATCTTCCATGAATCATTGATTTAGGCAGCACGTGTGATTCTGGGTGAACTCAGTCACCCAGCTAGGCTTGAGCAGAGTCCCCAACTGGCCAGCTTAACTTTTCTCTTCGGAGCCAGGAGAGGCTCCCCGTGGGAGGAAAAAATAAAAAAAATACAGACAGTGGCTTCATGGTTATGTATGTTATCTATAAGTACCAGGCATGCATAGATACAGTATCGAATTAAAGAAACATGAACAACTTAGTTGCCCAGTTGACAAATTTTTTTTCAAAGTGGTTTGGTTTCTTTAAAACACACACACACACACACACACACACACACTCACAATGCTAGCTGTGATTTCTAGTTAACAGAAAGAAGAGTAGCAGTTTCTCTCTGCCTTCTGGGATCTTTGATGATTACCGTTCATCAGTCATCCATAGCTCCTGACAGCAGTGCTATTCAGTTTAAAAACTGAATTTCCAGGACTACTGAAAACAGTTTATAGCTAGAAGTCTTGGCCAACTGCCAGAAATCCTCTGAAGTATGTACTCCTTCCTCCAGGCTTTGACTGGAAATGATTACCAGATTTCATTTACTGTAGTCAATTTTGAAGGCAAAACAATAGATTGTCATGAATACTGATTTCAAAGGGCAGAGACTATATATATTACCCGCATATATCCATTCAATAAAAAATCTTAAGAATGTTTCAACAGTTAACTTTGTTTTCATAGCAGATTACTAGAAAATAACTTATTTAATTTTATCAGGGATAAGTTCTTAGGTAGGTAGGCAAACAATGAGAATTGGGTTCCTTTTTTTCTTTTTCTTTCTTTTTTTTGTTTTAAAGATTTTTAAAATTTATTTAAGACAGAGAGTGATAGTGAGAGAGGGAACACAAGCACGGAGGAGTTGGAGAGGGAGAAGCAGGCTCCTGATGAGCCCGGAGCCCGAGCCCGAGCCCGATATGGGGCTCAGGGCTGGATCCCAGGACGCTGCAATCATGAATTGAGCCCAAGGCAGATGCCTAATGGCTGAGCCACCCAGAGGCCCCCTCCTATTTTTCTTTTGTATTTCTTCCTGCTCTGCTTCAGGATAAACAGAGAGATGTGGTGTTTCTTCATAGGAGTGGGAAAATAAAATTAAATGTCCCTTATTTACCCCCTCTGCCCTGTCCCTGATGAGTAATACAAATTGTCTATTGGAACTTGGCTAAGTGAAGGAATTCTAGCCTACAGATTTCATTTGTGTTAAGAATTCAATGTCTTGGGGCACCTGGGTGGCTCAGTGGGTTAAAGCCTCTGCCTTCAGCTCAGGTCATGATCCCAGGGTCCTGGGATCGAGCCCCGCATCGGGCTCTCTGCTCCGCGGAGAGCCTGCTTCCTCCTCTCTCTCCCTGCCTGCCTCTCTTGCCTACTTGTGGTCTCTGTCTGTCAAATAAATAAATAAAATCTTAAAAAGAAAAAAAAAAAGAATTCAATGTCTTGGCTACTTCTTTTAATAATTTGGCCTTTTCAAACTTTCAGACTCAGAAAGTTGGGCTGTAGGCTTATATCCTATATGCAGGACCCTGGATTCTTGTCTGGAAAGCTGACTACCTCAAGAGATCTAATGATACTTAGTTAGAGGGTTCCCAGTAAAACAGTACATAGCCTAGTGATGATCCTGCTTTCTTTGAGGGGACTTGGTGGGGTGGGGGAAGCTCTCACTGTTGCATTTGTACCTACCAGTTTTAATTTATGGAGGTGACTAAGTGATGACAGAGAGCAATGCTATTGAGAGTTTCTTACATTTCCCAAGAGAAGAGGGGCACACCATGCCACACAGGGTCTCAGGGAAAACACCAGGTTTTGGTAAGGAGGCAGACAGAGGCAGGAGCTGGGGGAAGGTGTAGGCCAGAGTCTTTATTGGTGTGTCTGTGGGAAAAGCAAGGTAGGGCAGGGGAAATAGTTTGAAGACTGGCTAGTGTGAATGCTTGTGGTGAGCTTTGAGACACAGGAGCTGTCCCTAGCTGTGTGTACCTAACCCTGAGTTGATATAGGACAGGGGAAACATTGGCTTGGTGTATGAAAGTTAGATAAGGAGGTAGTTGGGGTTTCACTATTTTTAGGAACTAGCTAGTCATGGAAAGACAGTTTCTCAGGATCTATAAGGCCACAAATGTTAGAGCTTTAAGAATACAGAAAATAAAAAAATATATAGTTAATACAATTGGCCCTGTGATGAATGGATGCTAAGAAGACAAATACAGAATCTAAGAAAACAGTAAGAGTACACACCTTTCAGTATGTGGATTTTAGGTAATAGTTTCAGCAAGGCACCTCGCTCCTGAGTCTAGAGTCTCATTCTATATCTAAAGTGATCAGAGGGGAAGGAGAAGCCGCCTGGCTAATGCAAGCTAGGGGGAGGGTTTTGAAGGGGGTGTGCTAATTACTACTCATCCACACTCTCAACTAAACCTATTGTTTTTGTAACTCCTGAAGCACTGTACCCCTCTTCAGAGGAACTGATACCCCCAAAATTCGAAGTGTCTTAACTTTCCTGCCTTAGAAGATGACACTTCTCTTCTTTCAATTATTCATTACTCATTGATACCTAGCACATGCTATCATTATCTCATTGAGATCATGTGACATTGCCAACCTCTAATTTCTTTGAGACCTGAGGGTTTTTCCATTTCTTTATATTGCCTTACTTAATCTAAGAGCCATGCACATGTTAGTTAACATCTGCTTATTTTTAAGTTAAGAATTTATTATTAAGTGAAATATTTATCATGGAAAATTTAAAGAAAAAAGCATAGGAGGGAAAAATGTCACCCACAGTCACTCTTCTTAGAAGTTACAATTTTGTATTACCAAGGTCTTTTATCTTGAATTTACTAAGCCAGATTTTGTTCCTCATTGGTGGGGGTATAAATGAATAGGCCTCAGTCATGAGTCTGCTTAGCTTTGTACACCTTTTATAGCCCTCTGTCCTCTTCATAGAATAACCCTCTTCATTTATTAAAAAAAAAAAAAAAAGCAGCTGATGATGGCACCATCAGCTGCTTCTAATTAACCTCCCCTGGCTGTTTCAGTAAATGACTCAGCACCTGGACTTCTTAAAGCAGTCAGGTTATTTTGAATCACAACCACATAAAATCACTTAACACTACTCTGGAAGTTCAACATCAACATTTCTTCCTGTAGTCTTATTTCTAGAGTCCAAAATGATCATGTTAGAACTTTTGCTATTATCCTTTAAAAAATGACTGGGCCAGAAGGTATGAGCCAGTTAGTCTAGGAAAGTGGTTCACAATATTTTCCAGTATGAGAAGCCCTTTTTTAATAGAAAAAAATTTTGAGGAACTCCAGATGATTGTGGCTGGTTATTTAATATCCATTGAGTGAATAGATACACACTGTTGAGGATTTAAAATAGAAATATTAATTGGAAATGAGTGAACTATACTGGGAAATCCATCTTAAAATCCCCAATTTTCATTCAAAATAGCATTTTACTCCCTTTTATTTTCTAGACTAGGTTCTCTTAGTTTTTCTACAATACATCCCACCTTAGAAAGTCTTGCCTCTTATATATCACATAGGTAAGAATTGTTATTTTGGCTTTTATTTGAATTCCAGGGCTAAACCTGGGGGTCACATAATAGACATCAAGATGACAAGCACACCTTAATGTATCTGGGACCTTCTTAATCCTCTTCAAGATTCCTAAATGAGACCTTCAAAAGCCACTCTTGCTGAATTGGAGAAGGGTTCACTGGCAGGCTCATTCCTCCCACTACCTGTTAATACTCTGGGGGAGGAAGAGGCTGTTGGCAAAACACCTGAAATCAACATATGCTAGAATTGTGTGGGCAAGTTTGATTTTGGGGGATGTTTATATTATCTCAAGAACTCAGGAGGTCATGGCTTCAAAGGTAAAAGAGGATTCCGATAGTGGTAACATGAATTTAATATTGATAAACCCTTGCAATAATTTCATACTCTTCCATTTGCCATCAATACGTTGGGAAGCAACGACCCAGGACTTTGTAAAGATTATATACACTTATGAACATATCATAGTTATTGTGACAGGTGCGTGGAATAATGGAGAACACACTATGTCAAAAACATTGATAGAATCTAGAAATACTCCATGGACTTGGGGTCTAATGTATTTGTGGGTAAGTCCAGGATGGAGTGAGACTTCTAAGCAGCTATATATATGACCAGGTCCTATACTTGCCCAAAATAAAGTGCCAGGGAAATCTTACTTGAGTCCTATATATCTACAGATTTCTCCTAGGTACAGGCAATTGGGAGAGATATGCCACATTAGCTGTTCACAATAGCTTATGGCACCATTGCCCAACTCCAATGAGAATCAGCGCTACATAACATTTAGCAAACAAAATATTTTAAGTTACAGAGTCTAAACCTTAATGAAAAAACAAACAAACCCACATTTTTCTGTGGTCTGAAAACCAAATGAGTTATTATACAATAATTACTATAAAGTATACCTGAGGTTTTTTTAATCTGTAATGAACACCTGAATTTCATTAGTACTAGTGGAAGAAAGAATTAGCAATTAACCAAAGAAACATTAAATAAGAAAAGATGGCATAAGTTCTTTAAAAGATAGCTTCTATTGGTCTGGTTTAAACTAATATTCACTAACAAAATAATTTCTTACAGTTATAATTTAAATGAAAATGAATCAAAATGAACTAATTTGTTTAGACAGACTCCACCTTCTTTATCACCATGGTGTAATTTATGACTAGTTGCCTCTGGATTAGGGGTTACTTGTCTGGGGTTTATTTCCTTTATACACTGTCTCAAAAATAGAGATTTCCTAAACCAGCATTAGAAAGCTCTTGAGATGGTTGCAGAGATTAACTGTAATTTTGGCCAGAGTCTAATCTTGTCTGGATTTGGCTCAGTAATAGGACAACAGCTGTGTTTATAAGAAAGATCAAAGTTTTGTGTTTAACCACCATTAGAAGCAAAGATACCAGCAGCATTTATTGTCTTTTACTATAAAGAAAGGAAACAGGCATTCAACTCAATCTAGCACTAAAAATGCAGTTGGTAGAAATGCTTATTTCATACATCTTTAAATCTATTGGATTACTCGAAGTTCGCAAAGACTGAGAAACCTGGTGGCCTCTCCTTTTACTTACCATTGTTCATATGGATTTTATAAGCTTGCATAAATGCTACAAGTCCCAAGGTAAGAGTATTCTGTTTAAAATTAGTTGAGAAGGCAAATAGCAATATAACAAACACATAAATTAAACAGAAACAAGCCAATTCAAAGAAATTTCCAGGCAAATGTAACTTGATCCTACACAGAGGCAACAATTGTTTTTACTAAGGTAGTTCAAAGAACAGCTGAAAAGGTCAGAAAGGAGATTCGGTGCTTTTGATTTCCCATGAAGTCTGTATCCATGCATGCAAAAGAAATTGGTTATGTTGAATCTGAGTAATGGATATGTCATCAAATGCGTATTTGTTTTTCCTTTTGTGAAATGATATCTTCAAAGCTGATATCTTAATTATTTTGTTGTGTTACTGTGCTTAGTTAACAAATGGTTGCTATAAAGTCATATTAATAACAACAAAACTTTTACCTATGTTTTAAAAGGCATATTTCTTTAAATGTATAATTAGAAACGAATGTTAGCTGTTTTGAAATTCTTTCCCAATGCCTGTTAAAATAAATGTTTTTGAATCAGCAAGGTGTTAGATTAAAGAAACAGAGTGTTCTCTCCTGTCCCTGTTACTGAGCACACCGACAGCTTGATAAAGATCTATTGGAACAGAATGTTGCTTCTGAGGACTTGACTATGCTCTCATGAGGAATATGTGGAAATGGACCATCATAATGGTGATTTTACTTTGCACATTTTATTTGACTCAAAACTGAGGCTATTATTGGTATCATATAAAGTTGAGTTTAACTTTTTGAGCTACAGAAAAACATGGGGAATAATCTGGAGCAAATACTTGTTCGCTCCTCAGAAATCAGTCTTGGGCAAAATACTTTCTCATAACTTTCCCAATCAGCATTTCTGGGATAATGTCAGATTTTGGACAATTACAAAAAAACAGACACAAATGTGCAAACCAGATTTCAATTTCTTCTTCACTGACATGAGATTTAAAACAGCAACAGGAACATTTCTAGGTCAGTGTCAATATGTAGTCACAAATTACCAAAGAAACAAATTGGAGTGCATGGGTGTGTGATTTTGTGTTTTGGCATGGGAGAGACATTGAAATATTCACAGTGTACAAGCCAAATCATAAAAATAAAATGGGACTTATGATCCCATCATTTTGAAAGAGTAGGATTTAGTTCTGACATCTTGCAGATTTGTGATATCCTGACTTTTGCTTCAACAATCCTAAATAATATGAGTTTTAGAACATAACTTTTTTTTTCTTTCCACAATGTTTGTAAGTAAAGCAATCCTCAGATAAACTTATTTTCAACAGAAGAAAAACCCTCTTAGCCATACACAGAAAAACTAAAACTAACTGGGATACATACACATACACAAAAGCAGAACTCATGTTATTTATCAGGAATTAGAAGTTATGACCAATAAAAACTCCCCATTAAACACTGCCTCCTGTGTTAGTCTAATTTAGTTTACTAAGAACAAAGTTTTTTAAGGAAAAAGAGTATCATTACACCATTTAAAATAATTGAACACAGTAAAGTTTAACAAATGCTTACTCAGGATATCGTGAATACTGCTCCTGAAGCTAAGAGGTAAAAATATTCCTCTCATTTCTTGGGACTTTAGTGTCATCATAGTCACCATATTAATTTACAAGTGAAACAACCATTTTGTCTTCTTAAGGATAACACTTCCTGCCTCTCGTTGGCATGAATTCATAAATTTGGTACTTATACAAGCACCATGGGTTATCTTTTCCCAGGACAGTGGTCTTATTGGGTTAATTTCTTCAGATAACTTATATTTGGATAAGTCCTCATTCCAAAGAACCCATTTCCTGAACACCCATACCTTTTCACTCTCCAACCTTAATCATAACCCACCCAATTCCTAAATCAACTTTCCTAAGTATAAGACAATTTTCAAATACACTGGTTCAATCTGTCATCCCAATATGTATTCATTCCTTATTTTTGGGACACATCCTGAAATGATAAATCTTTACAAATTCTTTTATCTATTCTGATGCTTTTACGGTTTTCTGTCCTGTCACAATCACAGAGATTGTTAAAAGGAAGTATGTCCAAATTCCCTGCCCTTTGCCTTTTTGAGTTCCATCTGCTTATGAAGGAGTAAAGGAAACTATTTCTTGTATTTGGTAATAATATTTTATTGTGTCAAATAAACTGACTTGGAAATTGCTTATGCTATTCAATCTTTTCATCTGTACTTTAATCATGTAACAGTTTATACCAAATATCAACATGATTATAAAATTTCATTGCACTAAAAAAATTACCTGCAACATTTCTCTTAAAGCTCTTTTTCTTGATTCTATAAGATACATATTATTAGACATCTTATGAATAAGACACTTGATTAAAAATATTCTTTGGCAAGGCTAAAAGTCTATACTCAGAAAACTATAAAGTACTCATGAAAGAAATTGAGGAAGACACAAAGAAATGGAAAAATGTTCCATGCTCCTGGATTGGAAGAACAAATATTGTGAAAATGTCGATGCTACCTAAAGCAATCTACACATTTAATGCAATCCCTATCAAAATCCCACCCATTTTTTTCAAAGAAATGGAACA
>PISX010017716.1:0-42612 GCA_004024625.1 Mellivora capensis | reverse complement strand
TTTGTCAAATATCAGTTGTATGTACATAGATATTTTTTTATGGGCTGACAGTTCTTTTCCATTGATCTATGTTTGTTTTTATGCCAACACCATACTGTTTTGATTACTATCACTTTTCAATAAAGTTTGAAATCAAGAACTATGATGCCTCCCATTTTATTCTTCTTTCTCATGATTACTTTGGCTATTCAGGGTCTTTTTTGGGTCCAGACAAATTTAAAGATTGTTTTTCAAATTTCTAAAATGATATTGAAATTTTTATAAGTCTTATACTGAATTTATAGATGATTTGGGGAGTATGGACATTTAAATAGTATTTGTCTAATTCATGAAATAGGATATCTTTCAATTTATTTGTCTCTTCCTCAGTTTCTTTTATGAATATCAATTTTCAGTGTATGGATCTCTCACACCCCTTTGTTAAATTTATTCCTAAGTAATTTTATTATTTTTGATGTTATTGTAAATAGAATTATTAGAAATTTTACTTTGTTTTAATTTGGATGCTTTTTTTACCTTGTCTAATTGCTCTGGCTAGGACTTCCAGTACTCTGTTGAATAGGAGTGGTGAGAGTACACACCCCTGTCTTATTCTTGATCTTAGAGGAAAAGCTTTAAATCTTTTATCATTGAGTATGATATTAGCTGTGGACTTGTCATATATGGACTTTATTTTATCTAGGTACATTCCCTAGCCAGTTATTGAGAGTTTTTATCACTAATGGATGTTAAATTTTGCCAGATGCTTTTCTTGCATTTGTTGAGATGATCATAACATATTAACCTTTTATTTCTATTAATGTGATGTATCACATTTATTGATTTACATATGTTGAACCATTCTTGTATCCCAGAGATTAATCCCTTTGAGCATGGTATATGATGCTTTTAATGTGCTTTTAAAGTCTGTTTTGTTGAAAACCATTTTTTTGAGAATTTTTACATCACTATTCATCAAGAATATTGGTATATGTGTGTATGTGTGTGTGTATAATATATATATATATATATATATATATATATATATATAGTCTTTATCTGGCTTTCGTATCAGAGTAAAGCTGGTCTTGTAGAATAAATTTGGGAGTATACCATCCTCTCCAATTTTTTGGAAGAGTTTGAGAAGGTTTAGAATTTATTCTTTAAATGTTTGGTAGAATTCACTAGTAAAACCATCTGGTTCTGGGCTTTACTTTGTTTGGAAATTTTTGATTATTAATTCAATCTCCCAAATCATTGATCTGTCCAAATTTTCCATTTCTTCATGACTTAGTATTGGTGGGTTGTTGTTTTTAGAAATTTATCTGTTTCTTCTAGGATATCTAATTTCATAATTATTCATAATCGTCTCTTATCTTTTGTATTATGTGGGGTCAAATAAACTTTGGGTTTATTTGGGTTTTGCACTTTTGATTTTATTTATTTGTGTCCTTTGTCTTTTTCCTAGGTGAGTCCAGCTAAATGTTTGTCAGTTTTATTTATCTTTTCAAAAAACAACTCTTTTGTTTGTCTTTTTTGTTGATCTTTTTTACTGTTTTCCTCTTCTCTGTTTCATTTCTTTCTTCTTTGATCTTTGTTCTCTCTTTCCTTCTGCTAACTTTGGTTTTTTTCATTTTGTTTTTCTAGTTTCTTGGTGTAAATTTAGGTTTTAAATTGAGATCTTTATTTTTTCTTAATGTAGGCATTTATCATAAAAACATTCCTCTTAGAACTGCTTATGCTGCATCCTACATATTTGGTATGTTATGTTTCTATTTTTATTTGTCTTAAGATTTTTAAAATTTTTTCTTCTTTGACTCATTTGTCATTCAGGAGTATGTTGTTTAATTTCCACATACTTGTGAATTTTCAGTTTAACTCCTATTATTGATTTCTAGTTTTATATCACTGTGGTTGGAAAAGATATTTAGCATGCTTTTAACCTTCTCACATTTCCTAAGACTTATTTTGTGACCTAACAACATATGATCTATTCTGGATAATGTTACATATTATAGTATTGCAATATTCTGAATTTGACCTTACTCTTAACTTTAGTAGTGTGTTTTATATTTTCATATCATTAACTGTTGTCTTTTTATTTATGCTTGAAGAACTCCTTTTAGTACTTCTGGTAAGGCAGGTGTAGTGGTGTTGAACCTCCACTTTTGTTTGCTTTTGAAAATCTTTATCTCCTTTCATATTTGAAATACAGCTTTGATAGGCAAAGTATTCTTGGTTGGGTTTTGTTCTTTATCAGCATTTTGAGTATCTAATTCTACTCTCTCTTGGACTACAAGATTTCTGAGAAATCCTCTGATGGCCTATTCAGGTTCTTATATGTAAAAATTCTTTTTTTCTCTTACAACTTTTAAAATTCTTTCTTTGTCTTTTATTTTGGAAAGTTTTATTTTAATATGTCTTGGATAGATTGTTTGGGATTGAAATTTGGGGATTACTTATTATCTTAATGAATCTGACTGTCCAGATCTCTCCCCAGATGTGGGAACTTTTCAGACATTAGTTCATTAAATAAGCTTTCTGTCCCTTTCTCCCTTTCTTCTTGTTGGCCTCTAATAACACATAGATTGTTTCTCTTAATGACATCACGTCTTTCACATAGGTCTCTTCACTCATTTTCATTGTTTGTTTGTTTTTTTCCTTTTCATTCCTCTGAATGGATGATTTCAAATGAACTGTCTTCTAGTTCACTAATTCTTTCCTTTGTTCAGTTGAGTTTTCTCTTGAAGATCTCTATTGAATTCTTCAATTCAATCATTGTATTCTTCAACTCTAGAATTTATATCTGGATTTTCTTTTTAATGGTTTCTATTTCTTTTTTAAAGTTCTCATTTTGCTCTTACATTGTTTTCCTAATTCCATTTAATTGTCTGCATTTTCTTGTAATTCACTGACTTTCTTTAAGAGTATCATTCTGAATTCTTTGTCAGATAGTTCATGGATCTCCATTCTGTTAGGTCATTGAAGCTTTATTAGCTTATTTTTTGGTGTTACATTTCCTTCATTATGTGTAATTATTAAGATCTTGTGTTTGTGTCTTTGCATTTGAGAAAGCAGGCACCTCGTCCAGTCCTTACAGAGACAGCAATTGTCATAGTAATACTGTTCATTGGAAGAGAGTAGAAACTACTTTCTTCTTTGAATCTGTAAACATTCTTGCTGAAACCCAGAGAAGCTCTTGTTCTTAACTTGTACAGGGTCTTTTTTATCTTTCTACACTGGACTACTTCCATGTGGGAGCTTTGTATGCATATTGATTTGATCAGGAAATCTAATTACTAGTACAAGTACTTGACACATAAGTAGATATTTGGGGGTTTCTCAGAAAGTTAATTTTTAATTGTAATAAGAATCACATTGTCTTAAGCCATAAACATTAAGATTTTCTGGTAAAAAGGGGAATTAGTCTTAAAAAGCAAACTCACCCTCTTTGGGTTATTACAAATTATAAATTGGCTTTGAAATAGTTTTCCTTACCTCACTGCATAAATGTAGACTTGATTGGGAATGGCTGATTGCCAAACTCCTGTCTTATCCTTAAGGCTGAAGCATTATTTGGGGGAAATCACTGCTCTGCATGACCATCTTGCATCTGGCAATTGGGGGCAAGCTATTTCTTTCATCTAATGTGGTACATCTTAGGACTATTGTTCTTCTGGTTCTTTGGAAATGGAGAAGGAGAGAAAGGGCACTTTGTATCAAAAATCTTGATCTTGTTGGATTTGGAATTTGTTAAACATGTCAGAAAGTGCTAAGCATAGAATTTTGTGGATGTTTTGTTTTCTTTTTAGTTTCTTTAGTGCTTTCATTCATGCAGTACTTTTTAGTGATTTAAAGTAGGATTTGCTTACAGAAATTTTGCACTAAATGAATTTCTGTCCTGCTGAAAGTCTGCTTATCCTACCTCTGTTTATTTTTTCACAGTAGAAAACCATCCAGTACACTAGTAGCTTTTATTGTTTACTTTTCACTCTGTGCTTTTTAGGGACTAAAATTGCTATAAGATATATAACTCAAAGGTCTTTGTTCATCAGCTTTTCATCTTTTTTCTGATAGTCCTATAATAGGTGATCTAGAGTCACCCAAGTTCAGAATCACTTGAAGATGCTTAAATGCAATATTTGACCAGTTATCATTTGGGAAATATGGCACCATTTTTTTTAAAGATTTTATTTATTCGTCAGAGAGAGAGGGAGAGAGAGAGAGAGAGCGAGCACAGGCAGAGTGGCAGTCAGAGGCCGAGGTAGAAGCAGGCTCCCCGCTGAGCAAGAAGCCCAATGTGGGACTTGATCCTAGGACACTGGGGTCATGACCTGAGCCGAAGGCAGCCGCTCAACCAACTGAGCCACCCAGGCGTCCCTATGGCACCATTTTTTAAACATCAGTTTACAGTGAAGTTCAGTGTCCAAAACCAGAATTAGTGGTCTTCACTAAGGAATCAGCTGTTTATAAAACTCTTCAATGTTTATATCCCATATATAACCTCACTTTTGAACACTGTCATTCTCAGATGCACATAATTTGAAATCGACTATACCTACATTAGTGGTATTCTTTTTTTTTTTTTTAAGATTTTATTTATTTATAAATTTATTTATTTATAAATTCTTAAGTTTTAAAAATACGTAAATACATTCATGTCAGAGAGAGAGAGAGAGCGAGAGAGTGAGCACAGGCAAACAGAGTGGCAGGCAGAGGCAGAGGGAGAAACAGGCTCCTTGGGAGCCAGATGTGGGACTCGATCCCAGGACTCTGGGATCATGACCTGAGCCGAAGGCAGCCACTTAACCAACTGAGCCACCCAGGTGTCCCTACCTTAGTGGTATTCTTAATGTAGTAGTTCTTAAGCTTCAGTGTGCATCGGAATCACCTGGAGAACTTATTAAATACAGATTGCGGGGCCCCACCTAGGAGTTTCTGTTTCAGTAGGTGAGGTGATGAGGTGGTATTTGTGACAAGTTTCCAGGTGATGGCTAATGTTGTTTCCAGTTGGGGACTGAATTCTGAGAGCTACTCTTCAGCACTACCCCAATAGAAAGCCTTAAAGTGATTTGAAGGGTTAATGCAACAACCAAAGGTGTTTCCTCTGGAAAGAATTCCTTGATTATTCTGAGAAAAAATTCAGTCTTCTTTCCCATTAGTTCCGGAGCCAGCACTTATACAAGGCTTTGCAATTTTTTCTTTGCTTCTCCTTTTCCTTAACTTGACTTATATTCACTGAGGACAAGAACTATTTTTTTGTTCACTATAATATTCTCAAGATACATTGAATTTCAACAGAGCATAATGTGTAACGAGTTTATTGGTATATTAAAGGAATATAAAATGGGGGCAGATTTTTCTCTTCCACTTTGCTTAGACAACATTTCACCATTTGGTATTGTCATTTGAATGTTAGAATGATCTTAGAAAGTATGATATGGAGCCAGAAAAGTAAAAGGAAAAATGCTAAATCCAATCTGATGTCACTTAATATCTTAAAAGAGCCAAAGAAATTTAAAAAAAAATTAAAAACCTGCAGTATGAAGGAAGTTAGTTAATTTCAGGGTGGATTGCCAGCTTCCTTAAACAAAAAGCATTTAGCAAAGTACAACTTTACTATAGACCCAAAGCCAGAGACCTCTTCATTTGCAGCACCGTCTGTCTTTTCTGATCTTAAGGATAACATCCTCAGACATCTGCATCCTCAGCTCTCACACTGGTCACAATCTCTGATTGAAAAACAACAAGACTACCTGAGAAGGCAACTTTAAGAGTTTGTCTGGAAAGTGAATTCCAAATTATTTAGAATGACGCAATTCGTTTCCTAAGTGAATATTTTTTAACCCTGGAGAAAATATACAATTAAATGGAGAAAGGATTAACCAAATCAAACTCATAAATTCTACATTTTGTGATAAGGAGTGATCTATGTATTTTTAAAACTTAAGAATTTATAACACTTAAGAACATTTAGCCTAGTGAATTTTCTAACAGTTTTAAATTTGAACACATGATTGAGGATGGATTTTGCTTGCTGTTTTTATTTGAAATTTATGAGAATCTTTACATTAAAGAGTACTGGAACATGCAAGATAACTTCAGACTCACCATATCCATAAATTTAATATATTAGTTCTACAAGCATTATTTAGCTAATCAGGTAGATTTTATTTGTTAATCAACAAATGTGAAAAACTTAACAAGGAAATTTAAAAAAGGAATTTATTAAGGCAGCTCAAAATGTCTAAGTAAATTACTCAAGTTAAAAAGCCCTCCTAACACTAATTGTTAAAACACCGTAATATGATATAGTTTGTATCTTATCTAACCTCACTTTGGAACATGGTCATTTTTCAAAATTGGAGATCAGCCTTAAGTACCTTAGTGTTATTCTAATGCAGTAGTTCTTAAATTTTATTATATAATTTGAATTTAACAGCTTAAGGAAGAACAAGGCTTATGAGTTTATACCTTTAATAAATTTATTATGAATTTTAAAAGCTGAAATAATTAGTGAAAAATTTTTGTATTTAAGAGTCACCTGTTAAGAACAGCAAACAACTCATGCTTCCAGAAGGACAGTTATTTATAGTTTCACAGGTGTAGCTGCATAGAGTGCCTCTAATATAGGAATTGGCTGGGTCCATTGAAGAAAGATTTGGAAACATTTCTAATTTTTGGCCATTGGATGACTGATCTAAAGAAGAGTCAGTTGATTATAATGAGGCAATATTGACCCAGAACATACAGACATCAAGTTCACTTTGGTCCTTGACAACCAAAAGCTGGATTAAGTTATGTCTGTTACAGATGGTTGGAAAACTTTTCCACATTTTTTCCATTTCTTTGATTCTTTGCTTAAGAAAAAAAAAAAAAGATGTACTCACTGAAGAACAAGTCACTAAACACCATGTACTCATTCTTTAAAAGACAACTATAATTATATAGTAAACTCTTCAGGTATATGCTAAGTGTCTACTTCATGAAATATAGACCAATACACCTCATTTTGAGAATCTTTTATAAGACATCTCAACCACATATATGCTTTCTTGATTTCACCCACCAAATCTTGCCAAGAGACTCATATGAACTTTCTCACTTTTCCAAGGGCAGATTTATTTATTCCCTCATCTGTGCTTTTGTGTCTATTGGTCTTCTATCTTAGAATTCTCTGACATATTAGATATATCTTTTGTGTAATTTCACTGAATTCCCATGTCCTCTATGAAAACTGCCCTGATTCCCTGGCTCTCACTGAATTCCTGCTTCTCTGAGACATTCTAAAACATTTATCTCTATGCCATGCATTTTCACACTAATGTGCATTTTGTAAATATTTTACCACCACTGTATAGGTTTCAGTGGTACAGTATTTACCAAGGATGTTTATTAATCCCTGAAATACTTTTTTACCTCCACTCCAAATAACACACACATACACACACACTCTTGTAAACTAGACCTTGGACTCCAGCACCATAGAGAAGTGAGGCACAGGCAAATACAAAGGCAGAAAAATGAAACTACTGTCATCTTTCTAGGACACGAAGCCCAAATTGTTGTATAGCCATGGATTTGGAGAGAAAAGAATTTTAATAACAAGTTTTATTTTTTCCATGGCATAGAGAGGAAAAAACAAAACTAAACTAAACTCTAATTCTCTCTGGTCTTGGTGGGGAGAGGAGAAAGAGAGAGAAGAGAAGACTAGGAAGCATGAAAGAAGCAGAAAGACTGTATCTGGGGTTTTACTACCATGAACAAGGGATAGAGTATGGGTACCAGTGAGGGCAGGGTTCCAGAAAGCAGCCATGTCACCAGAATTCAGATGTGGGGAATGGCCATACCTGAGGGTCATACCAACTTATGATTTCCTTGTTCTCCACTCCACAGTAATGGTTAAAAAATGCTAATTATAGTAAAGTAATCTTAAAAAGAAGAGTTGTGGGATGCTGGGTGGCTCAGGGGGTTAAGCCTCTGCCTTTGGCTCAGGTCATGATCTCAGGGTTCTGGAATCACATCCCACATCGGGCTCTCTGCTCAGCGGGGAGCCTGCTTCCCCCTCTCTCTCTGTCTGCCTCTCTGCCTACTTGTGATCTCTGCCTGTCAAATAAATAAATGAAATCTTAAAAAAAAAAAAAGGAAGAGTTGTAAAATACCATAAAGTAAAAAAAAAAAAAAATCATAGAAGAGATTCTAACATTTAGTGAAGAAGGATTTGTAGAAGAGAAAAAATCCTTCAGTGACCTAAATAAGAAATTCTAGAATTGACTACATTAAGTTTTCAGGAGGAAGAAAAGACACAAATTAGACTGAGTTATAGAAAGTACATGGATTACATACCATTACCCAGTGAGATAATGGATTGAAAATCAATGTTCTCTCAATAATAGTATCTTCAGTAGCCCATTGTATGATGGCAAGTGCCCCACTAACTTTGTGCACCAAGTGTTGTCCAGATAATTCTGAGAGTTTCCTAGGCTTAGTCTACATACTTGCTGGGGGCAGTCTCTTTACCCTTCCCCTCCAGCTGTCTCATCGGGTAGCTCTTTGCAGTTTATGACCCTCCTAGTGAGCATAAGTGTTTTATTGGTGATAGCAGCTGTGGGGTGGGGACACCATCTTTTCTGTCCCAAATCCAGTTAGGCTCATCTCTAATTCATGCATAGCAGTACTGAATTAACAGGATTTTATTGATGTTAGAAGGTGGTAGGAAAAAAAAAAAAGTAAGAGTTCATAGCATCACAGGTCTTTGGCATCATCCCCTTGTCATTCCCTTGCCTCTGCCCTCCTCTATTGCCTATAAAATGGTTTCTCCCTTGTCACAAGGTGGCTACTAATAGAGTTCAGAGGTATGTGCTTTCTGGTTTGCATCTGAGGAGAGAGATACCTGCTCTTTCTCTAACCACAAAACAGGAGTCCAGTGCAAGTCTCAGATTAGAGAAATTCAGAACATATGTCTTTCCCTGAAACAAACCCCTTAACTAGGAGAATACTGTGACTGATTGGGTTAGGTCTGGCTTAAAAGCTCATTCCTGAATCAGTAACCTTTTTTTTTTTCTTTTTAAGATTTTATTCATTTATTAGAGAGAGAAAGAGAGAGCATGAGCAGGGGGAAGGAAGAAAAGGGAGAGGAGAGAGAGAAGCAGACTCCCCGCTGAGCAGGGAACCCGATTCAGGGCTCTATCACAGGACCCAAGATCATGACCTGAACAAAAGGCAGATTGCTAACCAGCTGAGCCACCCAGGTGCCCCCTGAATCAGTAACTTTGACAAGGTAAGAAGGCTGCCCTAATAGCCCAGGCCAGTGAGGACTCACCCAGAGAGCTGAAGGAAGATCAGACCCATTTCCTCTAAAAGGCTGCTATACATGGAGAATGAAATGAAAGGCATCAGCAATTGCCCCCACACTTGTCCTAGAATCTTATAGTGGACTCTGGCCCTGCCTGGCTCCCTGCCACCTCCAGCCGTCTTCATAACAAAGACGGTCCACATGTCACCATCAAACCCGGGACAATATTCAGTCTATAGAGCTCAGACTAGGCTGCACTTCTGACCACCTGTCTCAGAGAAAAGGAAGATTTTTTTTTAAATCTCATATTCAGGTCAAGTTTTCCAAATTCTTCTGTGAATTTACATGTGTTATTGGCTATGCCTACTTCTTTTGCAGGACATTTTACACTCCCTGACAGATTAGCTTTGCTATCCAGAATATACATAAGCACAGAAGATACTGCTGGGTTAATAAATTGTGGTCAATTTATTACTTATAATAAGATTTTTAAAACTATGAAGAAGTCACACCTTTATCTAATTATTTCATTTACATCCGACTAGATTTTTAGTCTTCTTAAAAGCTAAGTCTTCATTTTACAGGTTTTTTTTTTAATTTCATCATAACTGTAGCAATTTCACAAAGTTCAGCCTAATATATGTCTTTTTACAAAACAGTAACATTTGCAAAAGGTCATGAGCTCTTTGAGGGCAGAAACTATGCAAAACTCACCTTTGTATTTACAGGGTCCAGCACAACATTTGGGACAGAATGGAACACTTAACTAACATTTCTTTGAATAAACAGATTAATGAATACATGAGTAAATCCCAAAGATATTTATTGATGATATATCCAAAATCCACAATAAATAAATTGATGTATTTGGTATATTAAAGAGAGCAGGCCTATTTCCCTAGAAGCCGGCGAGGCAGCCTCATTCTTGCCACTGAGATACTATGAAATAAACTACAGCTTGGGCAATGCTCCATTAAATCTGCTGCCCAGAAAACTTAAGGTAGTTTTTTGGTAAGTGTTTATGTATATATTAGTTGGCTCTGGCACATTAAGCACAAATTTGTCTTTGAATATATATTGTTTCTTTATATTCAAAAATCACAAAGTATTTCTCTTTTGAATGAATTCTATGCATTTTTATCAATCATTTTATGACAAGGGGTTACAATTTATGTCACCCGGTGGGCCCAATATTCTCTCCTTTGTCTCTCCTTTCCTACCTCTTAGCTACTTTTAATTACTTAATTCCTATTTCCAGAAAACAGTTGTCTTTTTTAAAATTTGAAATTAGAACTTTCATTCTTCCAAACTAAAATTGTATTTGTGGCTCTTGTTTTTCTTTTACACATACATCCTCTTCCAAACTAAAACACTAATCTAAAATGTTATAAGAGCTTTTAAGTTATTCCTTTGTGGGCCAGGTTAGTCACATTGAAATGAGTCATCTCATACATAGAATGGTACACTATTAAACATATCCACGTGAATAATTATTAGTAAACAAGTATTATTCAAAATTTTAAAATAGAATATCATATGTTTACATTTATGAAATGATTTGAAATTTATAAAGCTCTTATACATATAATATTTCTTTCAAATCTTACAATAAATCTATTAAGTAAAGTAGATTTATTGTCTAATTTATTAGAGGATACAGATCTAACTCATGTGACCTGCCATGACCTTGTTAATTTTTCAGGAACACTTATTACTCCTCGTATTTTCAGGGTCTAGAATAGTGTTTGACATAGCATAAGTAGGCAACTAATAAATATTTTCCAAAACAAATTATTAGATGTCATTCAGCTAGAATCAGGAGTTAGTGCCAAATCTGCTAAATTTGATGTATATTCTATTACATCAGACTGACTTTATCACTTTTGCCTTTTTGAACCTTAGGAGAGGTGCCTATTCAAAAAAATATTCCTGAAAATTAACCGCTGCTCTAGCTCATTCACCATTTGGGCACGGATATGAAACATAGACACAGGATAAACTGAACTCAGTTCAAATCCAGTGTTGGGTATCGATAATATAGCAGCCATATGCTAAGGTCTGGAACGATAAAGATGAGTGAGAGGCCTTTGTCCTCAAGAAAATTGTAAACCAATGAAGGAGGGAATAAATGTAATTTAGTTGTTAAGTACTATAATCAAAGTGTGTTGAGGGAACTAAATTAAAAGTCCAGTAGGTGGGATCACACTCAGAGTGTGAAATGAGTAACAATAGTGTAGTTATCAGTGTGGGCAAAATAATGGTGTAATAATAAAAAGCACTCAAGCTTCAGTGGTTTAAAACAGCAAGCTCAGTTTCTTGTTTATGCAACATGACAAACACAGCAGTTCTGAATTCTTCATTCACCTTGTTTTTCACTCCCGGATTCAAACTGATGGATCAGCCACCATCTTGAGCATTATTGGTTGTCAGGGGAGAAAGAGGGAGAGAGCTCCAGAAGGTCTCACATCAACCATTAACTGCCATTTCCGCTCATGCATCACTGGTCAAAAATAGTTACATGGGCACACCCACTGATGGAAGGGCCAGAAAGTGCAATCCTGACTTGTGCATGGAAGGGAGAGAACTCTTTAACCAACCATGCTAATGACTACTACAAAGAGTAAAATAGGAACCAGTATGACCTAATACAGTGAAAGCACAAGTTCTAATCTTGCATGTGGCTCAATTAGTTAAATTAGAGCTACTTCTACAATGTAACCTCTCACTTACAGTATATTAAAAATAAAAGAAATTCACAAGCTCCATATGCCTGAGTATGGGAATAGAAGAAAGTAGGCATCCCTAATCAGGCAGTTCCCCTGCCAGAACCACTGTGTTTACAGTTCTCTTAGCTGAAAGTCCTTTTTACCCAATGCACTAAAGGACTCTGGTTGTTTTTCGGTTCCAGGTAGCAATAAATAAACACACTAGCCCAGTTATTATTTAGAGCTGCCAGTTTTTACAGCCTGAAAGTTATAGTCAGTGATCAGGGGGATCTCCAAGGAAATAAGGAGCCAAAGTTTGGAGGGCAATACCCTAGCTCCTGTAGCAGTAATAGAACTTGTGCATGAGGCAGGGCTATAACGATGGCACAGAGTGCAGAGCACGTGATCTCCATGTTGCTGTTGGAGGGAAACACTTGATGCATTTTTGCTGATAATGATCAGAAGGAGAGGAGCCTGTGGAGTTTGTATCAGACGCAGACTTCCCAAGCTATAGGATCTGTATTCTAACCAATAATAAATGTCAGATATTTTTATTGAACAGCATTACTGTCCAACATACCATGGCTCTGTGGTTGAAACTCTTTGTTTTATTTTTTCAAAAGCTGATAAATTGCCTGCTTGTTGAAAATGCTCTGGACTGCTAAAGAAATAAAAATTTAATCTAAAACCAGAAGCAGAAACTCATACACACTTGACTTATTTATTTTGAAGGTGATTAGATATGTATAAGCAAAAAAAGATTCTGTTGAATTCTTCCTCTTTCACCTAAAAATCTACTCTTCTAGACCGCCAAGGAGATAACTTGAAGAGAGGCACATATCCAAAAAAATATTACTTAAGATTAACCATCATCACTCTAACTCATTCACCATTTCATCCATCTGCTTCTTGCACTGATAATTTTTCTAGACTTTAAATATCACCATTTATTCCCAACAGAAAAAGAAAGACAAGGCCACTGGACTCTGCAGGATGCATGGACCCTGACTGCTTATTTTAATTCACTCTAATACATAAGTGTACAAGCCTCTGACAGCTCTAAAACCCTGCAGTCTCTAGCATGTTGATTTTGCTACTCTATATATTTAATTTTCTTTTAAAAACGTATCGTATTTCTCTGAGCATTCATTTGCTTTTCAAATTATGGCTGCCTAGCTAAGGCTTGTGTACCAGGTGCCATGTAAAAGCATGTTAAAAGTAGATAAAAGCAATTTACCCTGCCCTCTAATTAGAGATGTCTCATCTTTACCACTGACAATAGCAGTATGCAGCTGTGGCGGTAGGGAGATAATGGGAGCTGGAGCAGGGAGAAATTAAAGATATGCTGGCTGATGCAGAGTGTCACCTCTCCATTGCTCAGCTTGGGTGGGCTTCAGAATGAATAGTGATTTTTAGTATTTCTTCTTCCCTGACTGTTCATTTGTTTCAAATTAATAATTGAGCTTTAAATGCAGGGCAGGGGGGATACATCAGGGAGAGAGCAGCAGGCTATAGGAGAAAAGACAGTGACTTTCTTAATGACTCACCGTTAGACTACATTTTGGCTAGTGTTATAGCTCACCTGTCATTTAACACCTGTTGGACACCCATCACTGTACTTGATGTAATAAGGTTTAAAAAATACAGAGAAAAATACCCCTTGCCCCATGTAGTTTGCCATCTAAAGGATTGTTCTTTATAAGGATCATATCTCATATGTTGTCATCATTTGTCATGTGCAAAGGAAAAGGTAAAGATAGAAAGTGGTCATCTTGGAGTAAAAGTGTTCAGTATAGGCTGATTGGAATAAGTAAGTGTTGAGAAAATTCTTAATGAAGTGATCAGCCAGAGTGAGGAACATGGAAGGAAGGGCTGCTACTGGGAAAAGATCATGTTTAGAGGTAGTAAGCAGCAGGCATGTGTAAGAATTGTTGAGATCAATTTTCCTGAGGAGGGGGAAGGACCATTGGCAAAGGAACTTAAAATGTGCAGAGCAGACCAAAATGGCAAACTGACAAAGGAAATTTAATCTCAGATCACATAAAGTGATGTGATTAAGATTGCATTTGAGAAAAAAATATCCAGGTAAATGTGTGCTGATTATAATGTGGTGGGAAGATCCTGGAGGTTAGTGTATGTAAAGAAACATTTAAGTAGCATTTTACTGAATGGAAATCAGGATGAGAAATGATGCTATAAGTGAGGGAAACAAAAAGACTAAAGTGTGTAGTAATGAGGTATGAGAGTGTGGTTGTAGAAATGGAGAGGAAGAAAAGTTAGAGTTCGTGTTTAACATGATATGTAGATCAAGAAATAGCCCACGGACTTGATCAAGTGGTAGAATAAAGACATTGAGAATACACTTAGCAGACAAGAATAGTGACAATAATGAAATAAGTACAAAATATAGATTTGTGTGAGAAAATCATGAGTTTAGTGTTTGGTACTTCAACTGGCATCTACAGTGAAATGAAATGCGAGATTGAAAAGCTGGTGAGACTGGAGTGGTAGATCTGGAAAGCTCTTGTCTAGAGGTGGTAGTTGAACCAAAACAAATGGATGAGTTACTTATGAGTAAGAACAGCGTTAGAAGAATGTTAGAGAATGAAATCACAAAAAGCAGGAGGGAAAGTGTGGATGAAAAAATGCAAGAAATTGAAATCAAATGGGGGATAACCACGGGTACCAAATGTTAGCCAAACTCTAGAGAGGAAAGAGCTTTAAAATGAAAAGAATGTTCATAGAGAGGAAAAAGAAACAAAATATTTTCCTAGAAGAAGAGAATTAGTGAATCCCTTCAGTAGAGCAGCATAATGGAGACTGAGCGGAAAGGATTAAGGAAGGACAGAGTGGTGAGAAGGGCTAGCAGAAGGCTCAGGCATTCAGTGCAAGGAGAAAACAGACTGAGAGCAGTAGTGAGTGTTAGCGTCACCAAGTTAATAACTTAAATAAAGCTTAGAGAAATCGGAACATTTACATTTTTTAGCAGGAATTAACTATAGAGGGATGAAATGCTGGAGGGCGGAATAAAAATAAGATGAAAGTGTAATATATATGCGTACACAGTTCATTCCTATGCATGTATAACCTTGGGTAATGCACATCTAATCAGAGGAGAAAAACCTGTTAGTTCAAAGATGGCATCAGAATTATCTTGGAAAAGATAATTTTATTTTGTTTCTGAAAATAACATATGGATCTGTATTGGTTCTGTAATGATAGCCCTCGGAACATTACTAGCATGCAGTAAGAATTCTACAGAAAAATGTAGGTAGCTCTGCACACTCCATTTTCACTTACAGAGGTAGCCAAGAAGAAGAGAGGAAGGGGTCTGGAGGTGGAAAGAAGATCGACTCTGGGGATGGGTTTGGGGATGTACCGGGAGGTCTCGTTTTTAAACGAAAAAAGAGTTGGCTTTTCTTCTCAATAGATTCTCCCATTGATGAGAATGGCAGTAGGTATGTCTCATATTCACTAGGACAATGTTTGAAATGTATGCAACATTTAGGTGAAACCTTCACATTTTCTTAACGTATAAGCTCATAACTCTCTCTCTCTCTCTCTCTCTCTGTGGTGTGTTAAAGTAATCAAGGAAAGGGGCTTTGTTTTATAACTGGGTTACACAGGGGAGAGAGAGCAGAATAGCTGAAAGCTATAGGACATGAAGGTAATTAAAGATTTAGAAGAAATGCAGAATAGTGGTGTCTAGGAAAAATGTAAGTCTGACCAAACCCCATACCGTCAATCCCCAGAGACATTGTGCATAGGATTTTGAGACAGATTTTTACTTAAATCTTGAAAGACAAGGCAAATGAAAATATTGGATGCCTTGCATCAGCCAGAAGCGAATATCTGGGATGTATATAGGGCGTGGATACATAGAAAATAATTTACCAATGACAATAATGAGGTATACTGTTTCTTGAATGTTTACTGCTGTGTAAACACAATATCGCAATCCTAAAATGTTGACCTTCGGAATAAATGTCTGATCTTAAACATTTAAAACCACTTGCTATACATGTATTTCCTAGACAAATGCATATCTAAAACAAAATATTGATTTTTCCAGCCTGTTACGATCATATGTAAAGACAGTCAGAAATTATTTATTGGCGGGGCACCTGAGTGGCTCAGTGGGTTAAAGCCTCTGCCTTCGGTTCAGGTCATGATCCCAGGGTCCTGGGATCGAGCCCCGCATCGGGCTCTCTGCTCCATGGAGAGCCTGCTTCCTCCTCTCTCTCTCTCTCTGCCTGCCTCTCCCCGTACTTGGGATCTCTGTCTCTCAAATAAATAAATAAAATCTTAAAAAAAATAAAAATAAAAATAAAAAAAATAATAAAAAAAATTATTAATTGGAAATGCACTACTAAATTCATTAGAGGGATATTTTAATTAGATTAATTTTGCATTAACAGTCAATGAGAAGTTACAACTGTTACTTGCAGTGAGGCAAAACTATGCATCACTCTTTGGCAGGAAAGAAGTCAAAATCCAAATGATTAAAAGTGTATACATACAATGTATGTGCTTGTAAAGGCTGACTGAACTAATAGATACATCCAGAGTAGGTATTGCCCAAGATCAGGGCATTTTTACCTGATAGAATTAGCAAGATTAGGTATGTTGAACTTAGAAAGTAATTTTTGTCTACCTCTCTCTATGGATAGGAATACCTGTTTTGGCTTCCATTTAGAATTTTGCTTACTCTTAGGAACGTGGACCTGCTTAAAAATGGTCAGATATATACTCACTGGGTTTCTAGGGCTTGATTATACCTGCTATAATTAACACATATTACATAATCACATTTTATTGTAACTTCTGAAAGTGAGAGAACATGTTTTGGTTTTCTTTTCTCTCATCTTTAAATCTTCATTCGGACTACTCCATGTGATAGAAGCAGCTATTTTTCTTCTATCCTCTAACCTGGACCACATAACTGTTTTTACATCCAAATCATATCCTTCAAGAAACAGGCATTCACTGAATGATTTACTGTATCGTAGGTACTATGCAAGACACCTGAGACCATCACAAGACAGATGTTTCTTCCAGGAGCTTAATGAGAGAGCAATGTTTTTTAAATATACCTTCCCTCAGTAAACCATTAATATAAAACAGAAATGAAATTATCAACCAATTGAACTCCACCTGGCCAACTTGCAACACCTACATGTTCATAAACATATTGAAATATATAATTTGTTGTTTATTTTATATGTGCACCCAAGGTTTTATTATGTAAACATTGAAAATAAATGTTAATATTAATCACCAATGGGACTATATAGAGATGATTAAAATCAGTCACATTTATTTATTTTTATCAGATATCCCTCCTCATCCACTAGTAAAGTACAATCCACAGCCTAGAACCTTAAACTGAAGGGAATAAAGGAAAAAAAAAAAAGATGACTACTGACTTTACAGGTGAAGAAAGCAAATTAATTCACTGTTTTAGGTGACAGCAGCATCAAGACTTCAATCAAGACTTCAAATCAAGAGTTTTGATATCTAGATTTGTGTAACCTTATGATGCCATTAGGAATGAAGGAAGGAAAGAAGGAAAGAGGGAAAGGAGGAAGGAAGGAAGCAAGGGAGGGAGCAAGGGAGGGAAGAAGGAAGAAAGAGAAAGATTTCAGTATAAAAAGACAAATAGAGGTTAGTGGGGTTAATCTTAAAACATCTATAATTAGGGCCCTAAAGCAATAATTGCAAAAGTTATGGAGCCCTTGCCACCTCCAAAACATCACATGTGGATGCAAGAATCATACTAACAATATGCATAATTGAATAGAAAATGGATGGAATAAAGCCATACCCAAGGAAACAAGGGGACACATAAGTGTGTGTTGTGCTTAACAGTAAGCTTAGGGAAAACAGTTCCCCATAATATTGAGTCATGTACCCTGTTATGGGATTTTCATTACAATGATCAAAAGAAATCTATTTCTGTCATTGGGGAGATACTGTAAATGAATCGAACAGGTCTAAATAATCCTGTCCTTGCTCAAACTGTAGCTTATGTTCCCTGATGGGATTTATATACAGAATGGTTTGCTATTGACCTTCCTAGTGTGGTGCCTAGAATTCCCACCCGTCACTCTGCCTTAAGCACAGTGCCTCAGAAGGCCTTGTGGGAGTAATACATGAATATATAATACCAATTTGCATGTCAACATAGACTTTTAAAATTCAAATCAGCTAACTGTCACGTTGTTGTAGTGGAAAAAACCCAGGTTTTGGAGCTGGACAGAACTGGGTTTGAACCTTCCTCTTCTGCTACTTCACTGTATGTGTCATTTTGGGTAAAGTACTCAACCTCTGAGCTACAGTGACAGTGTATAATATATATGTGAGATGCCTGGCAAGATTCTGATACATATACGGGCCCAAGAGGTAAGCTTCAATGGGAGGGGAATGGGTAGTCAGATTCCAGCAAGGCCAAAACACTTCCTTTTATTTCATAAAATATCTGAATATCTGAACAAGAAACATCTCCTCTCTCTCTCTCAAGGTTGCGTAGACAAATTACTGAACTGTTTTTGTTGTTTTTTTCCACCTCTCTCTAATCTCCTTAAAGCCCGTATACTAATGGAGTGTCTGAATATCTCTCGGGCACCTCAAATTTCAGTATATCCAAAATGAATCATAATCTTTTTTTCAACATGAATTCTTTTTTTTTTTTTTTAAGATTTTATTTATTTATTTGACAAAGAGAAAGATCACAAGTGGCAGAGAGTCAGGCAGAGAGAGAGGGGCTGAGCAGAGAGCCCGATGCAGGGCTCCATCCCAGGATCCTGAGATCATGACCTGAGCTGAAGGCAGCGGCTTAATCCACTGAGCCACCCAGGTGCTCCTCAATATGAATTCTTAATGGCACCAATGGTCTTTCAGTTCTTGACTATATTCAAATATTAGTCAAATTAGACTCACTAAGGTTATTATGTACAGAATGATGGATGGAGGTTGTCCACTGATCAGAATCCTCTAGGAAAAGTCTGGACTATATGGGACTTGTGGATTGTCATAATGACTGCAAGGTGTTACTCAAACTTAGTGGGAAAGGACAAGAGATGCTGAAATCCCTGCAGTGCTGGGAGGAGTTTGTCACATGGAAGAATTGTGGAGCCCGAAATACCAAGAGAGGCCACATTGAGAAATGTGAATAGAATCTACCTCTTCAAAGATACTTCTCATTCCCATTTTCTATTTTCTGTTCCTTTTTCTGTTGGACTACTCCAGGTTCTGCATTATCTGGAATCATAGGATGTTATTGCTTGAAGGAATTTGAAGGTCATTTAGATCAAGGTCATCCATATCTCTGGGAACTGAGGTCAAAAAGTTCATTTCCTGGCCCAAGTCACATGACTACTTGGTTACAAAGTTTGACCTCAGATCTGACTGTTATTCCATTAGATCTGCCTGAGGTTATAATATTATCTAATTGCTCTCCAAGTTCAAATTCACCCTCTGCTGGACAGAGCCTACCACTAACTCTTAAAGAATCATTCCCAGAACATCCCAGAACATCTCTTTCCAACTGAAAACAGGCCTAAGTGTTTCCTCCTTGCCTACTAAATATATTCCTCAGCCTTGAATCCTAACCACCCGTGATCTGGGCCAACCAGGCCATCTAGTGTTATCTCACCCGGCTCTCCTTCTGCCTTTTTCAAGTGACAAACTGTCCCTCTGGCTACCTCCCAAGCACATATTGGGCATTTATATCTTCCCTCAAGGTTTTCCCTTTGCCTAAAATATTCTACACATTCCCTCCTGTCAAATCTCTACTGACATTCAAATGTCTCCTTCTCCATGAAGCTTTAAAAAAAAAAATTTCCTCAACCAGACATGCTTTTTCTGTAACACTTTGAATACTTTATAGCTTTTATTGGAATCACTATGGTCTGGTTGGCACTATACCTATTTGAATATTTTGTTCTATTTGAGGACAGAGGTTGACAAATTTGGATAATCTTACCTATACCATATTTGGCACATATGAGGTAGAGAGCAAAATTTTGGAGACAGAGACACAAAATATCTAGCAGAAAATCTGGGAGGAAAATATCAAGAGAAAAGAAAAAGCTTCCATGGCTACCTGTGTACCTTAGAAAAGCTTTGAAGCACTTTTCACTCCTACTTTAGCACTCCTTTTCATATTATAAGTGAAATTCATTGGAAATATGTTCCAATTAAAAAAAAAAAACAGAAGAATGACGTCATCCCTGTTCTTTCTGTTGCCCACAATGAAAGTTCCATTTATCTCTGTCATCTAACCTATGCTGTCAGCACTAAGGATGGAAGCCTCATTAATAAAAATCAAAGCAGATCTTTTATCTTGTGGATGAGAACTCCCCAAATATCCTCAAGACAATTGTGTTGCACATGACAGCCTGGAGAAGTGAGAATTCTGAATCGACAAAATCAGTTGATTCAGAACTTGGTTGAGAACCATTACTGTGGAGGAAAAATCCTTGTGAAATCTAATTATTCACCACTACAAAACCTGAAGTTCAGCTAAAAATAAGCAATAAAGTAGGGCTGGGGAGTAGACTCTAGCTTCCTTGATACTGACCACTCACTTGCAAATTAAACTCTTGATACATTTTTAAGTCTTTGTGTATGTGCGTGTGTTAATAAATTTGGACATACTTTCCATACAGCTATGTATTTCTTAATGTGTACTCATATGAAAAAAAAGATCACATGATCAATATAGTGAGCTAAATATAAATGAGCTAAAAATATATGGCTGGAATATTCAGGCATAAGATGAGGAACAAAGAAACAAAAACATTTAAAGAGCATATAATCCAATTTAAAAGGACAGAATCTTAATCTTAAATTGTTAAATCATGAGCTAGGTAGTCCCTAGTTTTATGCTGATCTCTTAATGCTGGTAATGCACTGGAAATCAGGTTGTTGTGTTATGGCTATTGATGCGTTCACCAAGAGTTGTTAGTGTTTTTGTGCATTGGTGAAACTTTTGATAGTAATGGACATTATCTCATTTTTATGTAGTTGATTTTATTTTTAATTATTAGGCAGGAGATTTTATAAGAACTGTTTTCTCTAAGTTTAGAATAGAATAATTGGGTTTTTTAGAGTTGTAAGGACGTGCTAAAAGGTAATCATTATGCTATGCTATAATTCAATCTTTTCCTACAAAAGCATTATACAGTTCACCTTTAAAAAGTTACTGCACAAATCTCAAGAGCTGGGTTCTTCCAACCTGCAGTTCACAGTAATTAATCCTCCAAGGTTTGCTTTCTGAATCTAGAAATATAAATGATGAGGTTATTAATTAAATTACATCACAAGATATCAGATGGCCTTTTATTATATTGCATTATATTTAAATAGAGCTCAGCTATAAGTAGGTTATTTGAAAAGTTACTCTGCACTTCACTAATAGCTTATATTATTTCCTAAAAACTCCTTTTTGTAGAAAAGGGCATGCCACTTCTCTGCTGGATGCTCCAGCAAGTCTTGTTTACTGTAACCAGGAGATGAAATTTCCAAACAAACCCTGGTGTTTACAGCACTTGGAGAGGCATGTGGCCTGCCATTCCAGCCTCTCTCAAGCATGTGCCCCACCTGCTTTTTGGCTTTGGCTGGAACAAATTGGTTGGGCCACAACACAAGTGTGAGAACATGAGAATGTGAGATGCCACAGGCCAGGTGACATGCCAGTGCCGCAAAGCTGGTACATGGCAGGGCATCATTGTGTACATAGAAAGGCCACATGCCACACCAAAATGTGGCAGCCACTTCTCCCAAATTAGATGAATAATTTCCCTTTCATTATGTTCTCACAAACATGTTGTAAAACAATAAGCCTTGAGCTACATGAAGTCCAAAAGTTCAGGGTTTCAAATGAGTGACAAATGAATATTCATGCTTATTTTTGAGTTGATTGACAAGTAGAACTTTTTTTTTTTTAACCACACTTATGTGTGATTTAAGAAATATTTCTTCAAGGCAACAGAAATCATTCTTCTACGTGTGAGTCTTCTGATGTGGCCAAATGCTGTCGAGCAGCAAATAACTTTTTGTTTGTTTGTTTAATAAAGCAGGAGAGAATTTACTAGAAGAAATGTCATAGGATCTCATATAGTTCCTCCTGGTTCTCTCTGAATTTCATACTTCTGTATGCTATCACCAGGTCCATGCTGCTAATGCAACTGCAGTTGAATTCATTTCAAGTGTTGGCAGGAAAGGATAAGGGAAAAAAATAATTACACTTTTAAAATTCTGTTGAGTCTAGTGTGGGTTACAGAATTCATAAATGTGCAATGTCAGGTAACCCAAGGTATTTTCTGAGTTCCGACTCTACTGCTGAGTAAGTGTGTGGACCTAAAAGTTGAATACAATTTTCTTTATTTTATTTTCTTCATCTTAACAGTGGGAGACTCAATCCAAGGCCAAAATCCTTCTGAAATTTTTGATGAGTCAATAATGGGCATTTCTTTCTTTCTCTTTTTTAGTAATGAGCATTTCTTTCTTGACTAGAGGACATTAGCCGGAATCTTGAAAGCATTTATCTCTGCTATCCAAAATTTACACAAGAAAATAAGTGTGGAATTTGTGACTATTAACGTTTTTTCCTCATGTGATATCTTTTCAGACATACAGTCTTTAAGATTAACATAGAGTCTTTAAGTTAAACAGATGAAAAAAAATCTTGGAAAAAATAAAGATTTTTTTCATCGGTTTAACCACAAACCATGAATCTCAAGGAGGAGACTATACCTAGTTATAGCCTCTGTCAAAGATTTCACATAATATTAGAAGTGAATCAATGATTTTTAAAAGCTAAAAATTATAATTGTGGAGAGCCGTAATTTAGGCTTACACCTTCTAGTTCTTGGTTTGTACGGCTGCTCTCTAACTTTCCTAAAATAACACACCACACTCGAGTGTGGGACAGAGAGTATCCTGTGGGGACATAGTCCGGTTCTAGACGAACAGACTCATGTTCCTGTTGGCTATAGCCAAGGACTGTTCTCCTTCACCAGAAACACAGCATATTCATCGTTTACATAAAAGAAAAGCCACTGATACTGTGCTATGCTTATAATGTTATGTTGCCTAATAAAAGTATTTTGGGGAGTTTATTTATTCCCTTTCTGTTTGCTGAGTAAATTATTGCTTGTAAAAGGTTATGCTTCTCCAGAGAGTATTAGAAATAAAGTCTCTGTTCTTTTTACCCAAAGTCTGAGTGATTTCCAGCATTTTTTAAGCCTAGAGTTTGAATAAGAATGTCATCTCTCTGAAATAGTCTGCTGAAATAGAGATTTAAAAGCTCAGACACTGCCTCTTGATGAATACAACAGACTGAGAGAAGAGTGGGGAATCCTGATTCTGTGTAGAGACAGCTTCCTATTAGAGTTTCCGTATTAGTATTCACCACAGTAGGTGAAGAGACCAAGTATGATTTTGAATTTTGAATATCCAAGCAGAATATTCAGATGTAGCTTATATACTCCATGTTTTAAAAAGTATGTATACTTCAGTAGAGAATCTACAAAAGAAGTACATTATCCTTGTTTGAACATATTGAACTGACTATCTGAATTCTGTAATTTCTAGAATTACAGCTCTAAAATATTTTACTAGTAGTATGGAATCAAAATTGTAAATCAAATAAAAAATACGCTGGTAAATAAAATGTTTTTCCTAGACATTTTCATTCTCCTCTCCTTTTGGCCTTCATTCTTTCTTATTTCCTGTTTACATTTTTCCAGATTCTTGCATGTAACAATAATCCCCTTACCCCTACACAAAGACCATGCACACTCCTAGGATGTTATAAAGTTATAAAGATGTCTTTTCATTATCTACTGAGTTACCTCTTCTTCTTCTTTTTTTTTTTTTTTCTTTTAGTTTCTTCTCTCTGGGACATAGATGAGCTGGAGGTAACACTTGGGAGACACTCATAATTGAAAGATGAGGTGAGATTAAATGATCGTACATTATTTCACATCTGCCTAAGTTGAAAGCAATGCTGGTCACATCCACTTAAATTTAGTGATTTAGTGTCAAATGTGCCATTTTAACAAATTTTAACAATGGTACATAGATTAGAGGTGGACAGGCAGAATAGCCTACCTTCATTGCCTGTGACACACAGTAGGTCATTAATAAATATTTGATTGAGTTGACTAGGAAAAAATGTCATTGTGGAATGTGTCATGTCAGCTTAGAATTGTTGGACTATGGCTATGTTGAGGAGAAATAAGCAAAAAGTGAATCAATTCTGCCCTAAGGACTAGAAACTATGATAAAAAAGAATTTTAGAAAAATAAATGGGCAAAAGAAGGGACTAATATTTTGAGTTAGTGAGAGTATACTGTTAAACATTAAAGACAAAGCTATATTTGCTGTATCTAGGAATAATGACAGTTGAAGCCATTTGAAAAATGGAGAAAGGATGTGTTCATGATTATAACCTGTTACTATAATCATTTGTTGGACCCAAGTTTCAAATTTTTTATGTTTTAAAATAAAGAGGAACATGTACATGAAAACACAAATTTTCACATTGAAGTTTACCTTACTATCATATTTTCAGACAGAGGTTTCATGATGAATTTAAAACAAGGGGTGGAACCTACAAGAAAATAACAATGTGTTTAGATTTTGTTAAGCCTGCCTAAATCATAGGGAAGTATAATCACCACCCAGTGCCTTTTTTTGGTTTTAGGGGAAAAGTTTTAAAAAAAATTTTTAGTGTCCTAACAAATACTATTGAAAAAAATTGAATCTGACTAAAGTGTAGGCCATGATGAGTCAGGACACTGGGAAATGAAGTGCGATCATATTTTGTCAAGGAAAAATCAAGTGATCTGTGGTAAAAAGGGAATGTTTGATACCAAGATGAAATACAAAAATATCTGAATCTACTCATTCCTTCAAAAATACTATAAATCTTGGGCTTTAGTTTATTGTTATATTCTTTTAATTTTTGATTTTTCAAAGTTTAAAAAATCTGGTTGCATGGTCCTCAGAATTTACACAGAACAGTTGGGAGACATTGATAAAGCATCGAATACATTAGTAAATTTCCTGTATTTCATTAGAAGACTTTTTTTTTTAAGATGTCATTTATTTATTTGACAGAGAGAGATCACAAGTAGGCAGAGAGGCAGGCAGAGAGAAAAAGGGAAGCAGGCTCCCTGCTGAGCAGAGAGCCTGATGCAAGGCTTGAACCCAGGACACTGAGAAGAGACTTAACCCACTGAACCACCCAGGCACCCCTAGAAGACAGTTTTAACCCATTTTAAGTGACCAAGATTGATAAAGAAGATTATTTTATATGAAAATATTCTTACATTAACTATATGATTTGCCAAACCACACATGGAAATTTAAAAAGAGAAAGATATTTTTCTTTGACCTGAAAGGAGGACCACACATATACTTTAGTGAATTGAAAACAGCTGTGTACAGTCTTTGGCACAGGCAAGCTTTTTGAAAGATTACATCTGGATGGTCAGTTTTGGGGTTTTGATACAATCACCATTAAGGTATTTACATATAAATATAAAAATATGTTGAACTGCTTAAAAACAGTTTTAAAAGTTGAGAGATACATTCCTTGAATTCAGTGTGTTCCTGGTTTTTGTTTTTCCCTTTACTTGCATTCTACTGGTACATAATTTGAATAAAACTTTTCAGAGGCAAATATTAACCACTAAATTTGAAGTGTATTGTAAACTATTGTAAAATGAGGAAATCTTAATTCTCTCCTTGACTGTTGAATTTACTAAATGATGCTTTGCAAACCACTTAATCCATAAGGTATACAATTTCCTTGTATAGCGAGGTTAACACTACTTTTTATTTAACTGGGATTTTTAAAGAAGATATTAAAACTAAATGAAATCTTAATGAAATTTCTATGTTTACATATTGTCTATAATCAGAGTCAGTATTTTCTCTTTTGCCAGACCATTTTCAGAACATGTTGCATTCTTGTTTTTTTCAAAAAGATAATGTAATTTCTTTTACTTTGGTAACATAAACTGGAATTCATTGGCACTGAATTAAGCAGGTGTAAAGGAGATGAATTTATTATATCAACGATTCTCATTTATTATATTAATTTTTATAATGCCCATCAAGTAGCAACTCAAGTCAGCATGTGGTGATTCTGACTGCAATGTAATAGTCATAAAAAATGTATTTATAAGACCCTGTATCAGATATCTTCTGTGAATCTCACCCTAAAATGTAAAGCAATAACCTGGGAATAGTTATGAATATCTAAAGATGCAATAGTGACTTTCAAAGGGATTTCCTACCCCAGTTTTCCCCTTAGAAAGAACTAAAAAGGACTAAAGATATCAATTCAATACATGTATTTTTTTTTCCCAGGCATCAATTTTCTTGGAAATAAATCTGAGAAGTAGAAAAAATAATTTACTTTCTGCATGGGTATTTGCTGTAAGAACTTTCACCATGATGGAAAGTGAATGGAAAGGTTAAGTAGAAGACGTGCATCATTGCTGTAATTTGTAAACTGATGTGATAACCTCATGTTTAATATTTTATGGAGTAGAAGGTGAATGCTAGAGGGAGAAATGTCACTTGGAGATAAGGGAAATCATATGCTAAGAATGTGTATAAATGTGACTGAGAATTAACTTGAGTGTTTCTTTATTAATTGATAGACTGGTGTAACATGACGATGAAATAATGAAGGTATCCTAGCAACCATCTTTTCCTAACAACTGTGGCCTATAAGGCTGTGATGACTGTCAGCCACATTTTATTAATTCAGGAGGGTGAGCAAAGATAATTTCAATTAATAAAGCCTCTCTACAAACAAAGTATAATGTAGATTTGATCACATCTATGACTAGAATTTTTTTATTTTATAGTATAAAATAATAGTATACCTAAATGAATGAATTATTTTAAGTTGATAATATTCTAGTTCTGAATACTAGTAAGACACTCTATCATTTATTTAGTTGATATACAATCTGGAAAAAATCTTTTTAAAAAATATATAAAGACCTGTCAATATTATGAGGTCTCCTTTTAATATAAAATATGAAAACAAAAATAGGCATCTATTTATAAGTTGATGCTTCTATTTTTATCAGATTTATTATTCCAATAGTATCAAAATGAAAGCATTATATGCCTTTGCTTTGACATTCTAAAAGCTGATGTATTCCTCTGTTTTAAAATTCATGTCTGTGGGTATCCTCTCTCCCAATACTGAATTTTTCCAAATACTATTTTTAGCGAGTTAAAATCGTTACAAGCAGTACTTATTAAGTACCTACCTTTTGCTTAAATGAAAGATCAACATGACACGATCATAAAAACACTTCTACTGAGTTTTTAGGTGTACTGTTTTCCCAATTTCCATCTCCTCTGATTTATTTATTTTATTTTACCTTTTTAAAGATTTATTTATTTATTTGACCAAGAAACACGGTGAGAGAGGGAATACTAGCAGGGGGTGTGGGAGAGGGAGAAGCAGACTTCCCACCAAGCAACGAGCCCGATGTGGGGCTTGATCCCAGTACCCTGGGACCATGACCTGAGCTGGAGCAGACGCCCAACAACTGAGCCACCCAGGCACCCCTCCTCTGAATTAATATAGAAATAACTTATTGTCTAGGTCCTGTCAGGAAAACAGAAACCTCTGTCTACACGGGAAAAAAAAAAAAGAAAAGGATTCAGTATAGAGAATTAGTGAAGGCAAGAAGCTACAGAACTGCCAGAAACTGAAACCAATCATCACTGCCTCCAACAGTGAAGTGAAGGATTTCAAAAGAAAATACCTGAAAACTGTTGCAAGGATGCCACGCCTGCCCAAACCCATGTTTTATTTGTCCATTGCAGTCAAAGTGACAACGTGACATCGTTTCCTTTCCACCTTCCATGTTTCACGCACTGGTTGTCATTGGAAAGATCTTAACCTAGAACTCTTTTGATAGAAAATCTGAGAAGTCTAGTTCTCAGGCTTCCAGCCTGTGCAACACAAAGAACAGCCAGGATGAAAGGAAATGGCGCTGACCCCCCAACAGACAATATAGCACCCATCTCAAGCCAGAGAGCTCTCCCATGGGCGACAGTATGGCAGTTCCAATAGAACAGAAAAAGTGTTGGAGGAATCTGTAGTTTGGGATTGTCTTTGGGAATTTAGTAACCAGAATAGAAGAGCCAAAAATTATCCAAGATACTGCATGATGTATCTCCACTTGTATCACTAGTACCATAAAAATTTTGTCCATGTTCTAGTAAAGCTAAAAATTTATTTTATGTTTTTGTAAGATACCAATATGATTGTTAAATCTGAAGAGATCTTTGGAAATTTGGAATCATTTAATCTTACTTAACAGTCTAGTTATATTTGCTATTAATATAAAAACAGGATACATTATGAATAATAGAGATTTTTTGAAAAACAATCACAGAAGTAAAAGCAGCACTGGTTAACTAGCAGAATAAGTCCTTAGCAATATCTACTCAGATAATATATTTTTAAGTTTGGATGTCAGGTACTCTTATTACTTTTCCACATTGAGAGAAATAATCCCATTTTCCCTCCTCAGCAACTATGCAACAATTGATGAGTTCCATGAAGGAAAGAATTAGTTTTCTGAGACACACTTGGTTGTGATGATGCAAATAGATCTCTCCCAGGACAGAGAGGTGTCTGTCTTCTTTACCATTCTATGCCAACACTTAGCATGGTGCCTGGTACATCTGAAGTATCCAATAAATATGTGCTGAATAATACAAGACTAGTATTTAATTTGGTACATATAATTCACATATTATTTTAGAAATTGTATTTTTTCCTTGGAGGAATATACAGTTATAGAGCAAGGAGTTTCAAAACATGCCATTTTCAAATCATAATAATTGTTCAATCTGGATTCAACAAAAACAAAACAAAAGTACAGAGATTAATTGTGCTTTTCTCTCTACTTTGGATATGCTTAAATTCTTTTTGTATAAATTTTCTTTTAAAACGTCATTCTGGGTGATCTGAAGCTAACGATCTCAGCCACCATTCTACTGAATCAGTAGATAGCTTCAGTGTTGCCGTCTTCTGTCAAAGAGTCTACAACGGGCTGATACCCAAGCTCTGCTCCACAGCATTGGAACTGTTTGGAAGGTGAATTTCTTCCAGTCTCATCTTCACCCCTCCCTTCATTTGTAATATGTCATATAACATAACTGCCTAGGGCTTTCTTTGTGTGCATTGTACAGAATAATACAATAACTTATCAGCTATCCATGTTCTAAGTGGCAGGAATCCTGCTTTAAATATTTTGTTTCATTTGGTGTTTGCAGTAATCTTATGAGGTCGGTTGGAATGCTATGCACAATTTACAGAGCCGAATGGGAAACTTAGAGAAGCTGAGTCATTTACTTAGGGCCACGTAGTCATTATAATAAAGAACCACGATCTAAACCCATGACAGAATCTGTCCAGTCAACAGGAACAACAGTCTCAGTGAAGAAACTTGGAAAATTGCACCCTGCTAAACCCAGAGAGAGCATTAAATAAGAATTGAATAACTAAATGGTAGATTCTTTAATATCACTAAAAGTAATAAATATGTATTGAAGCTTTAAAATACATACATAGATTGGCATAAAACTGTAAATATTCAGTGTTGCTACATTTCTTTGATTCTGTGTTCATTAGGAATATGATACAAAAGAGCTTTAAGCAAACCAGAGAACTGTTAGGTCGAAGTTAAACATGTGCATAGCTGTGTTTAATATTAAGAAGATGAGAAAACCATATCTCCAACCAGCTTTTCAACAAACTAATTTGTTTCTTTATTTTTCCCTCATTTTTAAAGTACTTTCAGTTTGATTTTTTTAATCTTGAGTTTTTGATTATGCTATTTAGGATATTCTGAAGTCTTTTATTCTTTGTTGGCTGTGGCCAGAATCTTTCAAATAACTTTTTATGTTTCTGGAAATATCTGAGAAATTTGAGATAATATGTGACATTAGTTTAAATGCAACTTTCTGTTTTGGAATGTTCATTAGAAATAATTTTAAATTCTAGACTTGTTATTTATTGTTTAAATAATTAGCTCTTTACACAAAGCTATATATCTATATATATATAAACTATATTAGTATATAGTATATTAGTATATAGTATATAGTATATTATATAGATATAGCTATATATCTATAAACTATATTCACAAATAATTTTCATAAATCTTCAAGTTCATAAAATCATCTTCTTGTCCCAACAGTTCCAGAATGAAAATTGATACCATGTGATATACAATTTATGTCGTCTCCTACCTATTCGGCATAATTTGGAACTGCTGGTAAATAGAATAAATGTTTATTGTTACTTAAATTATAGTAAATAAATATAAATATTATGATATAATAGAAATAATGTAAATATATAATAATATAGGAATGAGATACATATATAATAATGTAATATAATAATACAAAATAAGTAATAAATGTTTATTCTTCAGAATACAGAAATAAATATTCAGAACAGAGCAAAAGAAAAGAAGTGTGAAGAGCCCCTAATTCTTGCCTCATTTTAAAAAAATGAACAGGACAAAATTGTTTTTTAATGTCAAATTTTAAGAAATCAAGGGCATAGGGTGACTCAGTTGGTTAAGGGTCGACCTTTGGCTCAGGTCATGATCTCAGGGTCCTGGGATTGAGCCCCATATTGGGCTCCCTACCTAGAGGGGAGTCTGCTTCTCCCTCTCCTTCTGCCCTTCTCTCCAACTCATGCTTTCTGTCTCTGTCTCTTGTCTCTCTCTCAAATAAATAAATAAATAAAATCTTGTAATTTTTTTTTTTAATCAAAATCAGCTTTTCAAAGTTAGTGTTACAGCTTCTCCTGAGAACAACTTTTGAAATGCTTTTTATCTGGTAACACAAAATGGCTATTTAGAAAATAGACACCAAACATCTCCCAAATAGATAGTAAATGCCCAGCAGTAAAGTCCTGTTCCTTGCAGCTGACGTGGGCTAATGCTACCACTCCATCCTTCAAATCCACAGGGAAATGAGATCCATTGACCCACCGCTGTCCCACTATTTCTCCCTATCTAGCTTACATCACAAGGCCTCTGCAAACACTCTTACTCTTATCCTTCTCTTTTTCCTTAGTATTCTTCTGGCAAAACCACAGCTGTAATCATACTCATCCTTCTACCACCCTTTCTTGCACCCAGGTGGCTAAAAGTTGCTGAAGAAAATCTCATGACCACAACAACTGATCACACTTGAGTAGAGTGAATGAAATTATAGAAAATATAGAAAATATTCTTGATAATAGAAAATCATTGAGCAGGTACTAAAGATACCCCCTATATTCCACAGTAGATTTTTTTCTCTCACTCTTAGACTATTTCACATTTTCTCCTTCCTCAATCTTCTGTGGTAAAATCTCAGCTGATGACTCCATACTTCCTTGGTAAATGAGATAGAACCAGATGAAAATTGTTTCGTCCTCTACCCACAAAATTTATTTTTTGGTTACTGTTTTATCCCTTATGGGTGGCCCATTTTTGAATAAATGGATTGAGCTAAGTTAAGTGAAACTTTTTATAATGAAAAATTTGTACAATTCCTATCTGAGGCCAAACATCACTCATCTACATTAGGACTTCATTCTTGCAGTTATGCCCTCTCTTCCCTGCATCATCAGGTGTTCTATGTTCGCTAGGCATAATTCTCTAAGATGATAAAGGAAAGAAATATTGAAAACCGTGATAATTGTGGGAGAAGAAATAGGCATTCACATATAGGAAGAATTCTGAAACACGTTGATGGATCGGTGCAAAATGGCTGAGTTGTCCTGTGGAATACCAGAGTCGTCCAGTATTGCTGTTGAATTCTTTTGCAGGTGCTGAGTCACAGGAGGCTGTGGTGTAACACCATATGTTCTGTCTTGCTCTGTTCAGGCTGCTGTAGCAATATACCATCAACTGGATGTTTTCTAAACAATAAACATTTCTCACGGTTCTGGAGGCTGAGAAGTCCAAGATCAAGGTGCCAGCAGATTAAGTGTCTGGCGAGAGCCTGGTTCCTGGTACATCGAGGGCCATCTTGTCGCTGTGCACTCGCATGGCAGAAGGGGTCCGGAATCTCTCTGGGGTCTCTTTTATAAGGGCACTAATCACATTCATGGGAGCTCTGACTTTATGACCCGATTAATTTCTAGAGGCCCCACCTCCAAATACCATCACATTGAGGATTAGGTTTCAATACATGAATTTTAGGAGGATACAATAGTTTATGGCATATTCCATCCATCCAAATTAGATCACTTAATTATTTTATGTTTTAAACAGTCCTCAGTCAAATGATCCAAGGATCAAAAGATCCAATGATCTAATACCACGTTGACCAGGAAGGTTAAGGACCTTTACGAATTACGGTTGTAATCAAAGAAAGCAGTAACAGCAATTACTCCTATTTCCTGAGGTATACACTCTGTGTAGGGAATGATACCAAATGCTGTACATACTACGTGCCCTCAGAGAATACACTTGGTGAAGTTTAACTGATTTCTAATCATGGTCTATGCTCTGAAAAAGTTTACATGGATAAAACCTGGCCTGTTTTGGAGGTATTTGCTACATTCTAGCTGGAACTTAGTGAGTTAACCCCAAGCCATCTGGAACATTCAGCTGTTCAGATAACTCATTTCCAGGGAGCTCTGTATAGCTGAAGACTTACTGTATGAGTTTTCACATAATGTGAATAGAAATGTGAGTATTTGTAACATTTAAACACTCACAATTTCCATAAATGAAAGAAAGTTCAGTATGAGATTTATCATGACTCAGTTTTTTTTTCCTCCCTCCTCAGAACGGTACTTGCATATTTTGGGTAGCTTTTGAATAGGTACTGCTGCAAAATGCAGTAGGTGACAGTTAAACATACGTTTCAGCATTTGCAGGGGATGAATCATGCTCTTTCCCAGTCATTTGGCTTTTCAAGATCTCTGCTAAAGAAAAGATGCAAAACCTCTCTTGTGGCTCTTTCATCAATCATCAAACTTGTGGCTTTTAGAATACATTGGTTTTGAGAAGCTTTTCATGAAGCACCTTGAAACAGCTTGCCATGGAAATGGAGAAAAAGGAAGGCAGATGCCTGGAAAAGGAAATTTTTCTTTTAGTTAACATATCATAGAATGGGCTCTGTGCCCAAACTTGAGAATTTGGAGTTCTCATTGACATCAAAAGAGGTTTCCTTTTTTTTTTTTTTTTTTTCCAGTAGGTTGCTGGATTGGTCCTGAGATTTGAAGAAAATTTTTACTCTTGTTCTTGTTCTTTCTGGGGTCTTTTGCACCTATGTTTTATAGGCATTTTCCATGTAAAATCTGGATAGCTCTTTTCATGTTGAATAATTATGTCTCTCTGGATGTTTCCAAAAAGGTTAGATATAATGAATTCCTAAGAAAACACACGCAATAGTAACTTTTTTATCAGACGTAAAGTGGTAGAAGACAGAGTTAGAACTGTCTTTCATCAAGGTAATATTTATAGCTAAGCAAATCAACATTTCAGCTCTGCAAATCCTAAATTTGTTACCAGACAATATCTGGAGATTGTTTGGATGTTTTGATTAAATACAGATTCCTTGAACTTTCTTTTCTAACAAAACCAGAATTCTGCGTTGGTTCTTGTTCTTTGTTTTTTCTACTTAGGTCTTGTGATAAATGAGATGTCTGATTAATGACTCACATCACTGAATGTAGAGAGTCTCTTTCATGATCGTAGTCACCTAAATTAACTTATCCTACAGTTTGTAATCTGACACACAGTCACGATACTTAAGAAATAAGCATTTGAATTGGTATAGAATACATTTTTGATAGAAACAAAACTAGGGAAAATAAGCAGTATTTTTTTAAGTTAATAAAATGATTTTTCCCAAAATTATGCTTTTGTGTACGTACACAGGGAAAGATAAATTCTCAGTACATTTAACCAACACTGAGAGTGCATCCTATGTTCCAGGACCTGTGGTAGATGCTGGGGATACAAATACAGAGTGCCCATCCTGGAGACTTTGTAGTGGAATCAAAAAAAGATAGTGACATGACAAAAGACTAGGAAGTAAGATGAATGCTAAGGAAAAAAAAAAAAAAAGATGCATGCTAAGGTACCAGTGTTCATAGATGGCAGAGAGAGGTCACCAACAAGAGTGAGGGGAGAGCATTGGTTTCCTAGAGAAGGTTTTTTTAGAAAGAAACTGGGGAAATTATCAGATGAAATTACAGGCCAGAAGAGCAGCGTGAGACTTTATGACAGGTGACCAGACCTTAATACCAACCACCAGTCTATGGAGGATCACAAGTAAAGCAAACTTCACAGTGGATTTTTGGGTGAATCTGTGGCAGACTGGGAAACACTGGGAAATAGATTCTTGACATGGATGAGAAAGTCTTCCTATCGGGAAGGATTAAAAACAACAGAATTGTTTCCATGCGGTAGTCGTAGCCAAGAAGAATGTCCATGAGCTCATATGGAATAGTCCCAAGGATACACCAAAAAATTACTCGGGTTTTAGAAGGGATGGAAATTAGCAGGTGTGGGCACGAATTGATAAAACAAATGATTACCAAAAATCCTTAGAAGCTGGCATGGCCTGGAGGAAGACTTAATTATATAAAGCAAGATCAAGGGGTGGTGAGGGAGAGCAGTTGATTAGGAACGAAATCATCGTTGGCTATATAACGCCATGTTGAGAATTCTTAATTTTTTGTCTCTCAGTTTTGATAATTTTGCCTGAACATATTTGAATTTTTAAAAAGAGAATCACAACAGCAGTGTAGAGAATCAATGCGGGTGGAGAAAGCAAGTGAAATGTGCAGGTTAGACTGAAGAGACAGAGGAAGAGAAGGGATAGTGCAGTAAGAGCAGTGAGAGTGGCACAACCAGGAAATAAAAAGAAAAAAAGGAAAGAAGAATTGTTTAGCAGCATGAACATGAATCGGTTGAATGTGTTTAACAGGAGGGATCAAAGAGGTGAGATATAAAAAGAAGCATCCACCATCTCCAGGTTTCTGGATTGGGCACGGGATGGGTGGCAATGCCAGTCAGTGGAACAATGATTACAAGAAAAGGGAAACATTTGGATAAAGGGGGTGAAGAGTGGCTAGCACTTGTTGAGTTTCAGAGATAGATGGGCTAATAAATGTTGGTCTAGACTTCAGGCTATGAGTTGGTGTTGAAAATATACACTTGCTGTTTTTCTCCTCTTCTGTTTTGTATAAATATATTCTACTTAAATTACAATGCTGTTAATTATACCATGTTTGAATCCCTGGCCAAAGAGTTTCATGTTTAAGAGAGAATGTTTGGGGAAGATAAATCACGGAAGACTCTCTCTATATGGATATGCTACTTTTCTTGATCAGAATGAATTTAAATAAAGGAAAGATATGGAAAAACACCGTTTAAAGGGAAGTTAATTCTATTGTGATCTAGGTTGTCTGAACCAAAAATATTTATGTCGCATTTCACTTGACATAACATCACTGCAAGCCAAGACACTTTTATTCCTAAGAATTCTAGCACTGTTATGCCTGGTACAGCCAGCACAGAATTTCTCTGGATTAAGCTTTAAGAAGTTAACTTGTCAAAGGACACTAATGTAACATTGTGAGTCAACTTTACAATTAAAGTTAATTTAATTAAAATCAATTAAAAAAATAAAAGTACTTGAAAAGAAAAGGAAAGTTAACCATTACTTGGCTTTAAGATGAATATTAATCAGGAATGTATGGTGGTTAAAATCAACTTAGATCTCAGATCTGATCTTAGATCTTAGTTGCTGTATAATTTTTGTAAATTTACGTGCAGTTCTGGACCTTAATCTCATCATATGCAAAATTAAGGGCATAATAGCATCTAACTCATGATGGTGTGTAAGAAATCAATGGTGAAATAAGTTAACCAGCATATTAATCTAGCATATTAATAAGCAAAAAAATGTTATCTGTTATTAATATACAACTTCATTAATGAATAAGGGTAATAAAAAATACCGTAACAATAAAGGTTAAAATGAAAGCATAGAGAGAACAATTAAAATACATTTACTAATGGAGGGGCACCTGGGTGGCCCAGTTGGTTGAGTGTCCAACACTGTGGTTCCAGCTCAGGTCATGATCTCAGGGTCCTGAGCTCGAGTCCACATTCAGCAGGGAATCTCTTTGTCTCCCTCTCTCTCTGACCCTCTCCCTGCTGTCCCTTTCTCTCCCTCTAAAATAAATAAGTAAATCTTAAAAAAAAAAAGTAAAATAAAATACATTTACTAATGGAGAGTAAACCTCTTAAAGTCAGGAACTGTGACTTCTTTAGTTTCTGTATTATCTGAGCATATAGTGACACTCTAATAAAAAATAAAAATTAGAGTTAAAATATGAGAAGCACATTACTTAGTCTAAATTTTAAATTAATATGAGTCTAAAATATTAAGTTTTAATAGTTATTCTGCTTAATGAAACACCCCAATATTTGAAAAGAAAAGTTCAAGAAAACAAAAATCAGTAAGCTTAAGAAACAAAAATCTTAAGCTTAAGAAAAATGGAGATGCTAAAACTGATAGATTAAGAAAATAAAATTGGGCTGGGGGAAATCAGAGGGGGAGACAAACCATGAGAGACTGTGGACTCTGAGAAACAAACTGAGGGTTTTGGAGGCAAGTGGGGTGGGGGTTGGATGAGCCCAGTGGCAGGTATTAAGGAGGGCACGTATTGCATGTAGCACTGGGTGTAGTGCATAAACAATGAATTTTGGATCACTGAAAAAAAATTAAATTAAATTAAATTTTAAAAAAGAAAAAATAAAATTGAAACTTGGAGCTAAAAATATATAAAGAGTATTTTGATATATGTACAAATTTAAAGAATACAAATGAAATAAAAATACTAGTTTTCCAGATTTTTTCATCTTCTACTTTTTAGTCTCCAAAGAATAGTCTCCAAAGAATAGTCTCCCAACAGAAAGCTGGGAAGCAGAATGCAGTACAGTGTGGAGTGGGTCTTTGTCTGAGGCCCCTCAGGACCTCAGAGAAAGTGTCCAGAGGTCTGACCTGACTCTCTTGGCTATCACAGGGAAGCCATACCTTTGTGGGGAATGTGTCAGCATCATGAAATCAAACAGGCCTGGTTTCAAACACAAAATCATGAGCTTGGGAAAGTTCCTTTACCCTCTTTAACGTTATTTTCCTCATGCAGGGGAAAAAAAAAAACAAAAACAACAACACAGTAACTTATACTAAATGGACAAATTCTTAGACAGAAACTACTGAAAATGACTCACAAAGAAAAAAAGCAATCTGATTAAACTTATTACAACAAAAATTTCCTTGATTCCAGCAGTCCCACCAGCACCCCTCTGGCTCAAGACCTGAGCTGCCACAATGGCATCTCTTCTCCCGGTTCTTAGTCCTTCACACACTCAAATTGGGCTTTACACCCTTGGTCCCTTGATTTTCAGGCCTTCAGATTTAGACTGGAATTGTGCCACTGGCTTTGCTGGGTCTCCAGCTAACAGATGGCAGATGATGGGACTTCTCAGTCTCCATAATCACATGAGCCAATCTCTTACAGTAATTCTCCTTCTGTATATCTCTATGCTGTCTACCTACCTACCTACCTATCTATCCCTCCATCCTATTGGATTTTCTGGAGGACCCTAATGCTGTGGTTGACAGGGACTGGCAGAAAGGAAAAGATGTGAGTGCTTATAGACAAAAGCTTTCCTTCTGGGGTGATGAAATGTTCTAGAATTAGCAGTGGCACACAACTATGTAAATATGCTAAAATTCACTGAGTACTGTAAATTTTATAATATGCAAATTACATCTCAATAAATTAAATATATATGTATGTATTGATCTTCAAATAAGATTTGACTCCAGGTATGGATTTTATTATCAGAGTAGTAAGGCTTTTGGACATGTCACTTGGATGGGCCATCCAAGGCCTTGTGAAGAGATGCTGTTCATGCAGTCATGAGGGTTTTGTAAAGGAGCAAAAACAAGATATTTCAGCTGCAATTGGTTAAGGCCTGTGTCCCGTGCCACACCAGTTCCCCCTGAAACTCCTTCCCTTAGTATTGGGTGGCATTGATTGGGTGGCAGCTGCAGAGATTTGAGAGACGTGGCTAAGAGGAAGACTAACTAATAAATGTGATTGCTTTATCTGGGGACTGCAGTTGACCTGAGATCCATAGAAAAAACTAGGATTATCTTATTTTTTCTGAAGAAAATGATAGCACATTGTTCTATGAAGAGATTCTTGAAGACTGCAGCCCAGGAGTGCCTGGGTGGCACAGTTGGTTAAGTGTCTTGTCTGCCTTCTGCTCAGGTAAGGGTCCTAGGATCCTGGGATCAAGCCCCACATCCAGCAGGGTGTCTACTTCTTCTGCCCCTCCCCCTTGCTCATACTCTCTCTCTCTCACTCTCTCAATTGCTCTTTCTCTCACATAAATAAATAAAATTTTAAAAGAATGCTGCCCAGGGACGCGTGGGTGGCTCAGTTGGTTAAGTGGCTGCCTTCAGCTCAGGTCATGATTCCAGCATCCTGGAATCGAGTCCCACATCGGGCTTCTTGCTCGGTGGGGAGCCTGCTTCTCCCTCTGCCTCTGCCTGCCACTTTGTCTGCTTGTGCTCGCTCTTTCTCTCTCCCTCTCTCTCTGACAAATAAATTTAAAAAAAAAAGAATGCTGCCCAAAAACATAGAGAAATGAGTCTCTTAATTAGTAAAAAATAATACAATTTTTCTAAATTTTGTGCTGTTTGTGACACTTGTCAGCTCTTTAAAGTTTATAATTTATTGTAATTTTTCTCTCATGCAAAATAAAAATTAATAATAGTTATTAACCTTGTAATCTTTTTCTCAAAGAAATTACCACAAATAGTGTGGCATTAGAACCTGGAAATCTGGATCTACCCATACGTGACACTTAACATTTTATATTAAGTATTACACTAGAAGAAGAGAAAAACACACTTCTTCTGGAAAATGCTGGGGAGGTTTTAACTTTTCCTCTCCCTGTCCTGTCATGTGAGAATGATATTTCTCAGAATGGTGAATATAACGAGATATGCTCACAAGGTGTGAGTTAGGTCATGGGGGCTGAATGACTCCTCATATATGCAAGTAGCACATTTACTTCTTCAAACCAGACTTAATTAAGGAAATAATAACAAATTCAGCAAACTAGAATATCCCTGTTCTCTGAGAATTGACCCTGGATTCTCCTGTGTCCACCTTCATCCAAAACTGAAGGAAAGGAAGCCACTTTGGGTTATTCTTTTTCTTCCGTTGAATATACCCTGGACATTTTGTCAAGAATTTAAATTTAGAAATTCTTCCCTAAAGTATACATGTGGTGCCCAAAATAATCTTGTCATAACAAGTGTCTTCAGCACTGTTGAAAATAACTGTCCCGTTACATCAGAGTCTTTATTATAGTTGTCAAAAGCTTTGTAGTTGTCATGTATTTAATAACCTGAATTAAGAAAGTACAGATGAATGTAGGAGGCAAACCACCTCCTAGGTTTACCTTGGTTATGGGTGCCAAAGATTGATCAGAGAAAAGGAGATCAACATATGATCCCATATGAACATTTCTGTATTATTCCAGATGGTTGTCCCCCAAAAAAAGTTTTGCTAGCAGAGTTATATTTACATGTGAAAGACCTATTTAAGGGATATTTGTAAAGTTAGGAAAAGCAACATTTTTTTTTATATCGTTCATTGCTTTGGGCCTTCAACTGCATGAAAAACCCTTTAGAGTATGTGGTTTTCAGAGCATGAACTCAATGCTCATAACAGTGTGTGAGAAGCGAGTCCAAATGTTGAGAACATAAAGCAAGAAGGCTTTCAAACTTACAGCCAGTGCTGTTTCATCTAGGAAATGAGGATGGATGACAGATCTTCTAAAGCCGACAGTAGTCAGGGATACCTAATATCAACTCAAGCTGAGAAGCTACAAAAGTAAAAAAAAAAAGAATCCTCTGGACTTGTCTCCCTGAGTGTTCAAGCTTTACTTAAAAGCTTTAACTTTCCTAACTAAAAAGTTAGGGTAGTGTGAAGTGCAGGAGGCAGGGAACCCAGCCAAATATTGTAATGATATTCCCAAGTAGATGATTCTGTCTCTCCTGCTCACTTGCACTTGTACAAGAGAAGTTCAAAAGGAAGAATGTCAGGAGATTGGAAGTGTAGATGCCTGAGTTGCATGTTACACTATTTGCTGGATTATAGTACTGCATTAAATCTCCAAGCATTCACTTCCATACTCATGACTTTGGAATGTGAGCCTCACCTGCCTCTCCTGGGTGGCATATTCAGAACTGTAGCTGAAAAGAAAAGTGGGGAATTATATGTAAACATCTACCAAAGGAAATGGTCATTACTACCAGAGGATGGGGAACCATATCCATTTGTGCATCAGTAACGTACATGGGGAGAATGTTTTTAATACTTTTCAAATCTTATCCTTTTGTACTTACTTCAAATTTTAATATAGCACCGCCTTTGGCCTGTGGATGTTATTAGCACTTGATCTAAAGTGTCTAGCAAAATCTGAGGATTTGAGATATTTTCATATGCACAGGAAAGAAATCTGATGGTTTTTATCCTGGAAAACAAAGCCTCTACAAGTCCGTAATATTCTTGGGTTTCACACTGCAGATAACATAAAAGCACTGTGCTTCTTATTGTAAAAGAATACAAAATTCCCTCCTGCTTTGTTTTGTCAGATACAGTGATGTCCTTGCTCTTCAGAGATGGCTATCATAAAAATGGTCAACAGGTACAAACTTTCAGATATAATAGAAATAACTACTAGAGGTCTGATGTACAACATGAGAGCTGTAGTTAACATTGCCCAAGGGTATATTTAAAAGTTGTTAAGAAAACAGATCCTGAGAGTTCTCATTGCAAGGATATTTTTTTCTTTTTCTATTTTTCTGTCTGCATGAAATGACAGATGTTAACTAAACTTCCAGTGATAGTCATTTTACAAATGTAGGTCAAATCATTATGCTATATACCTTAAACTTACACAGTGCCATATGCCAAAGATATCTCCATGAAACTGGGGGAGAATGGCTCTTACCCCTATCATAGACTCAGGAAATACAGAGGCAGAGATGGAAGAAGTAGTTTTTGTAATGCCCTGTGCTAGCTCTCTTCTCTGAATAGTCATTATGACCTCATTTCCCCAATTTAGGAAGGATTGAGTTGTACTTTGACTTGCTACTATTTTTAAATCTACACATCCCATCATTTAAAACATATGTTTTAATCAAATCAAGCAAAGATGTCTGGGGTGATTAGCCTGGGATTTTCATTCCTTGAATGCTCTTGGCGTGGATATTCAACCCTCCTCTTTTACATTCCCCAGATACTATTGATTTCTCCAGTTATAAGCTTTCTATCGCTCATGTTTATTTTAGCTTGTTTGCAAGAAAGCCGACACCATACAGTGACAAGAATCACGTTCCGAACCTAAATGCTTAACATTTAACAGGGATTTTAACTAAGAGACCTAACAATGCCAAGTGTAAAATAACCTGTCATTTCTGGATGATCTGCTTTATTTTATGAGAAAAGGCCAAATTTATGGTTTAAAACAAGGCCTTCACAATGCGGCTGTCACAGAAGTTTGATAAAACAGAAAATCAGAAGAAGTTGATCATAGCAGAAACACAGAAGTGCTAGTCAATTACTATATCTCTCATATTTGTTGTTAATTATTAAATTGCCATCCTTCTCTCACACTAGGTGGTCAAGAAAGATATGATATCAATTTGTGACAGTTTGTAGACAGACGTGGAAGGGAGCTTTTTCTGATGTAAAATGTTAATGTCAAAAATGCAAGTGAAGGAAGTTAAGGATTTTATTTTCTGAAATAAAATGAATGTTCTTCTCCCTAGAGTGATTGATTTAAATCTGCAAGTGAGATTTAAACTTAAGATACGAAGTGAACAATCAGTAAGTCCAATCCATACTAGTACTTAGAGAAGAAGTGTGTAATGTTTGCTTACCAAATAATTTCCTTTGCCTAATGATACTGAAGCCATTCAGGCAGCTCCGTTCTTGAGCCAGAGTGGAGCTGGTGGGACTACTGGAATCAAATAATTTTTTTTATTAGATTTCTCACTAAAATCTGGGGAAGGCAATAATCTCCTCCCTGTGCATATTTTGCTTGAGTGTCCTATACCCAAGTACGTCGTCCACGACAACCTTGTAATACAAACCAAGCCTCCTGATGGTCTTCAAACACACATTAATTCACACTGAAACAAATACTATGGCCTACTACTGCTAGGTTTCTCTGCGATGAACAGGCAGCCTATTGTGTGTTGTAACAGTTATCTCTGAGTGAATAGAAGGAATTGCTTCCAAATGCAATCACAGAATTACTGTAGATTAGTGTAGCATCTGAGCTTCAGTGCTGAAGTAAAATTGTTTCCTCTATTGCATGACCATGATCTTGAAAGTTTTCATTTTATTCCAATAATGGAGATGCTTGATCACATACTGAGTCAGGTAAATCACAAAGCTGACTCTTCAGCAGTCCTGGGCAGGCCATAACGAATGCCCTAGCTGAGGAC